>JAANSN010004136.1:0-15998 GCA_036850665.1 Dicranocentrus wangi | reverse complement strand
ACCAAACAATATGCAACATCTCCTACTACTGGTACTCTGGTACACCGAGGTCTCCACCTTCTGCACTTGAACACCTAGTCAAGTAGTTAGTGTTATTACGTATATTAATATTCGTCGTCTGTTGCATGCCATTCATTTGCATTCCACAGCTGAGAACAGCTATTATCAAGCCAACATATTTTCGAACGCTTCAATGCAAAGGTTTTTTTACTGTATTAATTGTATGCAAAAACCGGAGAGCGAGCACGCTAGGTTTTTTAGCTGGGTGTTTCTCAAAAAAAATACTGATAGCCACTGAAGAAAATCCTGTGACACGTCATTTGAGTCCATTTCTTCCCCGTCGAAGCACGGAAGGTTTAGACCATAAAGGAGAATTTATATCTATGTGTAAACGGTGTGAATTAATGGAGCCCCTGGTTGTGTTGTGTCGTCCTCCTGCTCCCATTGTCTGTTTTTCTCCTTTTTACTACAGTGTAAACGAACAACAAGATGATTGTATCTCAGCCATCTCACACCCAAACCAATCAACTGCTCAGTGCAGTGCAGTGCACAGTAGTAGTACTAAAAAAGGCAGGAGCAGTAGACCATGTATGCACTCAACCAAACTCTAAATAATGCGCCACACTACCTACAACCATAAAACCGACGAGAGGTTTCATTAAATTAAGTAAACTTATTGCCAGAGAAAAACACAAAGAGCCCATAATAATCATCATCATCCTCATATCATCAATAAAGTTGCGCTGCAAAAGGGTTATTGCTCTTGTTTGAGGATGTAACTGCGTAACATGATCCATCCAGTACACACATCTCACTTCAAAATTGTTTTTGCTTCAAGAGCGTACATTTATTTTTTTTATCGATTCCTCTCATCATATCATCAACTACATTGCTTTGCTCCCACCTTAGATTTTTTTAAAGGAAGTGGCATCTGTGAGCTCTGGCTCTGTCCTTTATGGAGCATTGTTGTCAACATTCAAGATGGACACTTTTGTCACTCGCATCTCGTTATAAAAAATAAGAATTATCAAGTGTAAAAATTGTCAGAAGGAAAAAGATGACATGTTTTACTCTTGTCAATAGTAAGTAGCATGGTCCACTTCCACTACCCCTTTCCGTGCTACCTGCACGAGAACATTTATTTAAAAGGAAGGAAAAACGTGGTGTAGTGTGTAGTTTCTGTCCTCTTTTTTTATGTCAACATTAATGGCAGCCCGATTAATGAAAAACCCATTAAGGCATAATTAATGGGTCCACCTAGCCCCGTAAACGTCCGTAAGGATGTACGTACAGCACAAGTATACTCGTACCTCTGCTGCAAGTAGTCCAGTTAAAACCATGACTTACAGAACCTTTTATTTTTATTGTCCGTGGAATGTCCTCTGGAACGAGTGCTATAAAACGGCAGTTTATACGGCACGTCGTGTCTCCCGAAACTTTGTTATTTTTTCTCGAGGATAATTATATCGTGATGATGAGCACTTGTTTATTTCGTTATGGCCCATAAATTCTAATAGGTATTACCCTAAAATGTATTTTTTATTACAGATTTGGATTGCTGGACAACAGGCCCAAATGGGTGTCCCCGTCGCCGAGGTCGCCAAACGTATACCCGTTTCCAGACGCTCGAGCTGGAGAAGGAATTCCATTTCAATCATTACCTCACGCGGCGGCGCCGCATTGAAATCGCGCACGCTCTCTGTCTGACGGAACGTCAAATCAAAATCTGGTTTCAAAATCGGCGCATGAAGCTGAAAAAGGAGCTGCGGGCCGTGAAGGAGATCAACGAGCAGGCGAGACGGGAGAGAGAAGAGCACGACAAGCACAAGCCGCGAGATTCCTCCAAGTCGGAGCGGGGGGAGAGGGAAGACAAGAGTTCCAAGGACTCGGGGAAGAGCAGTGGGGGGAGTAGTAGTAGTAACGGGGGGAGCAGCAGCTCCGCCTCCTCCCTCAAGGAGCACCACGGACACCCAGGCCTGGTCGGGATGGGTGGGAGCGAAAACGGAAAGCTGCCCATGGGACTGGGAGGACTGACAGGGATGGGATTACCACTAGGACTTGGGAACGGGGACGCCCTTGGCGGGATGGCGGGTCTAGGCGGGGGGCTTGTCGGGGCCGGGATGGTCGGTGGACTGGCCGGCCTGGGGAGGCTGAATCACGGGTCCTCCCCCTCAGGCTCGGCTGACTCTTTAATGAAAGATGATAGGATCTCTCCGATAGACTCCCCTCCACCAAAGTAAACAGCAGTTCTTTCGGAGGTGGAGGAGGAAAAAGTCGTACATACTACATACACCCCAAGCACTTCACACACATTTTTTACAGCAATAGAAAAGAGCCCCCTTTCCCCAAAAACAAAACTTATGGGGAAACGGGCGGCCCAATCATCATCAAAGTCATCTTCAGCATCATCATCATCATCTGTCGAAAGAAGAGGCAGAGACATGAGAAGCAAAAAAAAAACTCGATAATCTTTTTAAAAAAACTTGTATCCAAAGACAGATTATGTGGAAAAAATTGTAAAACTAGAGATAAAAACAAAAGCAATCCATTTTACCAAATGTTCGAACCGTAATATACGTAAATAAGGCCTTGCCCATTGAACCACACAGTCTCTCTTTTTCTATTGAATGGGCTTGGTGTGGTATGTAAAAAGAAAACTTTTAATCAGTAACATAACATAATATTATTATATTATATGAATATATTATATTACCTACAAATACGTAAAAAGTTGACTTTTGTAGAGATAGGCTAATCGAGAAGAATTTTTTTCTAGTTGGTATAAAGCAGCAAGGAGGAAACGAAACAGTTGTTTCCTTTTTTTTTTAGTTTTTAGTTGTACGATGCCGGTCTCAAATGTACAGAATTTTTGAAACTTAATAAAAATATGAAGATTAAATGACTAGGTAGTAGTAGTAGTTAGGTATATCATACAGATTTTGACTTGTGTAATGTAAACTATTTAGTATCCCTAAACATGTAATAAATCCCTCGTCAGTCCAGCAATCTCGACTCCCACACTTTAAATCCAAGAAACTACTACTACTAAACTTTTTCCAAAATAAAAAAAAATCAACTTTCATTCATTTGTGCCATTAAACTCGTTAAGTTTCTTTCAGCCAAGATACTCGTCCTTTAAACTATGAATTTTTTGAAGAAGGAAAGAAAACCAAACTGTTTTTAAAAGAAAAATTACTAATCCTACACACACTTGATGTTGTTGTTGAGAGAGTATAATAAAAAAGGTTTAAGGTATATATTTGCCAAAACTGGGAGCGGAGGAGGAGGAGAAGGAGGAATGAGATGAGAGTTGACAGATTTTTTGCGTGTGCTAATGTGGGATACCAACAAACCTAATAATTTCCTATAACCTGGGATCGAATCGATCGATCGTACCCCCTCCCAGAAAATGAATTTGTATAATATACTAATTAAATATATCTCTGTAAGAATTGATGACGTTTTTAATCAAGTTCACATGCATTTTTTTCGGTATGATCTTATCGTAACTGTATGCACTCGTAATTAAGATTTTTCAGTATATTCATCTTCATGTTGTGTGTCCTATTTAAAAATGCAAGCAGGTTAAGACACACAAAAGAAAGATCTAGCTCATTGTTGATACTAATAAATGAAAAAGTAGAGTTAAGAAATTCGTTTTTTTTGTTAGAACCATAGGGAAGTAAATAAATAATGCATTTCAAGGCAGAAACCTTTCTAACCGGCAATTTTTTTTGTTGTCGAAAAATCTGCCAAATTAAAACAAGCTAAGCTAGTTAATAATTGTAATAATAATTACTATACCAGTAGCAGTGTAGCTATTGCACTCTCGTCGTCTTTGGAACTGCAACCTATTATACGTATTTTGCAACCTTTCACGTGTACTAGTTTTTTAGAGAGAATTTTTTTAGAGATGTAGATATGTTGTGAGAGACTACCAAAAAGTAACTTGCGAATAGTATTCATATTCATAATATATATATATATATATACTTATGGTGGTATCAAAAAAACGTAATATAATTTATATAAAACATATAAATATATATATATACCTACATGCTATATAACTTTTTTTGGAGTTTAAAAATGTTTCAGGTTTATACAACTTGTAATAAGTATGTACAAGAAAAAAACGCAACCAATATACGTAATGGAATGACCTCAAAGTGTACAGGTGAAACAGAAATTATTAAGATTATAATTATTATTATTAGTAAGTAGCTATAAATGGTAAATCAATATAGAGTTAAGTATATATTATTGTAGACTTTTTTGTGATGTACATGGTAAAAAAAACAGTTTTTTAAAACAAAAATGGGATATATATACTTATATATACTCACTTTTGTAGCGGAAGAGAAAAAGTCGTCGTCAGCGGAAAACCAATTCTCTGTTTGGGATGGTTTTATATAAATTATATAGATATTTTGAGCATGTGTGTCCGTTAGGTAAAAACAAAATTGCAGATATGAAACGTGAAACGTATGTGCTATTCTCATGTGGTTAAATAGAATCAATGTGTGCATAATTTTGCAAAAGGAGGGGGAAAAATCACTAGTTTTTTTTTTGGTTTGCTAACCAGAAATCGATGAAATTTTTGTGTTCAGGATCATTTTTTTTATATATATGATATTTTATTTTCTCATCCTATTACCGTCATCATCCGTGTGTGTGATCAGACGTACCAGTTTTATGTCTTTGTTTTTTTTGAGTGCAATAGAGTCAAGAGAGGGAAAAAGAGTAGTTTTCATTCATTTTTAATACATTCAGCTCAATTTGGATTTTTTGGTATTTCAAATAGCACATTTTGATTCATGGTTTTTCGTCATATCTAAAACCCCCACATTTGCTGAGCTAAAACAATTTTTTTATTTTCTGTGTGAAAAAACCGCAAAACGATTCAATCAGTAATACCAAAAAAAATATATAGGCAGAACAATCTATAATTTTCTAAACAATTACCCCCAAAAAATGAGTCTAACATGTTATTCCTCTCCACCATCGTTATCATCACCATCATCCCAACCATTTTGTGAACTTTTTGAGAGCTAATAAATGGTGATCTAGTAAAGAGCAGGGACGGGGCTCTGCTGAGGCTCTGTTGTTTGAGTTGCGTGGAAATTTTTTGGGAAAAATATAGTAATTTTATTCCCATACTACTACTCCCATCACCACTTTGTAATAATGAGGAATGATTGGGGCTGTAAAACTGCAATAGAGATTTCTTCACGGTTTAAAAAGTAAATATATATAAAATGCTGCTGACGGTGGGGCTGCTATATTCAGCCACAGCCAACTAAAAAAAACATCAGGATTTTTAAAGGTTCTTACCCCAAAAGAAAATTAATGTGACTGCATGATATACGAGATACTAAACGAATTGCATTAGATATTTTTAGTACATAAAAAGTTGCTAGATTGGTGGTGACATTATACTTATGTAGGCAAATTGTCTCAGTCAGGCACACACCCAGCTCATCATCAACTTGGTTTTAAAAAAATTAGTGGCAATACTGGGGTCTAAAAAATAAATGAGAAACTGCTAAAACTGGTCACAGATTTTGGATGACAAAAAAAGAGTGATGACGCGACTTTATAAAATATCCTCCTGTAAGCTTTCAATCAAGAACCCAAATACGTAATAAAATATGTGTAAACTGATCGCGAGTAAGAACTAAAAATAAAAAATTAGGCTAGTTATCGGATAAGGATTAAGAATATTCATGTGAAACGTAACTTACAAAGAATCCCGGTCTCATTTCACAATGGAAACAATATACGTAAATAAAATGCTAGTTGATGAATTGTAGGCGAGTGAAGAGAAAAGTGGAAGTTATAATTGTGGTATGATATAAAAGTCGGTGTGTAAATGAAATTTAGACCTATGCTGTTACACTTTAAAAGATTGGATTAGACGATCTTGTGTCTGGTGTTTGTGAGTCAAAAGAGGTTTCGAAGGATCTGTCACTGAAATTTACAAGAGCAAAATTGCTAATTTCTTGCGAAAACGAGTAGAATTTTTGTAAAAAGAAAAATTTATTACTTTTTAGCCTCGGTTTATTAGCCACTTCCCATAATTTCTGGATTTTAAAGCCCTGTCTATAATTGCCCACTTCCTGTGGACAAGGGTTCGCATCGCATCGTAGCGTAGTAGCAGCTCCTGTCTACAAAAAGTAATTACGAATGTCTGACCTTTTCTTCTTCTTCGTTTAATTTCAAATGGCGAAGAATGATTTTAAAATAATTATTGCCCTTTTCCCTAAGCATCCTTACACTTGGGAGTTCACCCTGTGTGGCTTGCTGGTTGGTGTAAGGTGGTAGCGGTAGCTAATCAAAATCAGGGATATTTATTATGAAAAAAAGAAAAGATTGCTGCACTATTTAAATAATTATAGCGTGTCTGGATGGATAGAGTGCACCCTGTGTGAGGCAATTAAATACCGAAAGCATTAGCCTTATTATTTTTCGTGCACATTTCCAGTTGGACAATGATACCGAGGAAAACAAGGCTTAATTATAATTACGGGCTTGGTGTTACCAGTTTTATACCAGCCACCGAACATTCAACGAAAGTGGATGCAACAACAACGCATCCGTGAGGCAGGCAAAAGTGTGAAACTGAGGCTTAAAAAAATACGCAATGTAGTAGCCAGCTCATCTGTTTTTTTAAACATGTGCAATAAATTCTTTTCTTCAAGGGCTGCATTTAGCAAAACGGAAAAATTTGCAGAAGCTGATCTTTCAAACTTTTTTTTATCTGAATGCGGATACACTACACTATACTACATAATAAAAATGTATATATGCGGAACTGACTCTTTTTAAAACGCGTGTGTGTGCAAGAGCGTATAAAGAATAATAATTTTTCTCTGTAATTTAGTATTAATAATCAACCTCTCATAATCGAATTATTACACAATGATTGTATGGTTATTAAATGTTTATAGAAGATAAATTTTTATGTAAAAAAAGAAAGCGTTTTTTTATTTCATCTAAACTACTTTGTAACTCCAGACGAATTTCCTTTTAAATCACTGGTAACTCTCTGGGTTTCAACCATTTTTTGTTTTATATAGCGAATCAATTCCTTCGAATTTTTAATTCATGTGTAAAAATTGTATAAGAAAAAATTGGTAATATAATTAGAACAAAACGAGGACAATTTGTACAGCAATATTTTTCTTCAACTTCCACCAAAACAAGTATACAATTATAGTAGACACGACGAGAGAGAGGTTTAAGTGAAAAAAAAAACATGTAACATCCAAAAAAAGATTTTTGTTTCTTCAACAAAACATAAGCGGTGTGTTAAAATATGGTGTGAGTGATCCCACACGTACGTCACATGCAAGCTAAAAACTAAAAAACCGTAATACATCCATGAAAAATATACGTACTAGGTTAAGATTAAAGTATAATAAAAATCAAAATAGAGAGCAAGGTATTAAATAACAAAATATTAATTAGGTAATAAGAATATCCTTAAAAAGTCCCGCGAGTGAAGTGAGAGTTTTTTTTTTAAACGACGTCAACAAATTTTCTTTTTTTGTTACTCAGCCCCACTTTGTTGCTTAATATGTAGGTGTAATATTGTAATGTAATGTTTGTATTGTGTTTTCATCTTCAAAATAAATGAGAAAAATATATATAGCTTCTGTATTCTGTACATGAATAAAATATATTATGTGGCAGGTATTTAGACTAGAGAAAGATAGGTAGATGTGTATGATATACTTATCTCATAAAATAGTAGATTATTTTGAATCCAGCATTTTTGTAGCGCAAGTCTTATCACTTTCAACCTTGCTGGACAGATCTATGCGTTCGTTTTAGTGAACTTTATAATAATAATAATTATTATATTATGTTGTAAAAGTTGTAATGTTATTGTACATAGTTATCGTTTGTAAGATGCCTAATATTGATATTATATCGATTATTGTGTAATAGAAAAAGAAGAAAAAACTCCAAGGTTGATGATAAAAAACTTGTAATAATGAAAATGTGTTGTTGAAATACATAATATAAAGCATAATATTTCTGTTTTGATTTGTTTTTGTCCATAATATGTTTACATTCTGATACTATACTTTGGATCATAATAGTACAAATATTTTTTTAAATATTGGTATGCCCATGCCGTCTTGGTGTTAAAATTACAAGGATGATGGCCAGCACGATCAATACATGATCAGCATCCTGAATGAATAGATAGATGGTCATCCTCATTCTGCACAGTGAAGCCGTCGCTACTGAATGAGCAATAAGCCTGACGCTTCATATACGACATTAGATCAGTAAATAAGTGTTGGTATTAGTCGGACAGGCAGAAAAGCCATCATCATGATCCCATAATATCACATAATACTTGTCCTCTCGATGCGACTCCTCCATACCGCGAGTGAGATGCACAAGAAGGATTAGAGCGGACTGGGGAAAGGTGGTGCGAAGCAAGAGATTTGAGGAAAGTTGAGGCTTTTATCTTGATGGAGAGGATGTTGGCAACAAGCGCATGAGACATTACGTCGTCTCTGGAGCCATTATTGACCCGAGGCAGAGCCAATGGGAGCTCAGTCATGGCTGTCAAAACCACACACACAGGCCATTTAATCGAGTTTTACCGAAGAGAGCGGCACTCAGAGACCACTCTCTACACTCCTCTGCGAGAATTAGGAGCGATTGCATGTGAATGGATATGGAGAATAAAAAACACGTTTATATGGAGAAATGGGCTTGCTTTCATGGCGGATTCCCTTCTGTGCTCTTCTCTCTCCCTCTCCCTTTTTAATACGGCTTGGTTTTGGACTCACTCGGGTTGCTGCTGCTGACAGGATGTGGCAGGATAGGTATGCAACAGCAGCCGTGTATTGTGTGCTTGTGCCTATATTCATCTGCTCCTGAGGAATAATATGAGCGTGCTTTCAAAAGGTGTATAGGGGAAAAGTCTTATAGGTATACTGTGTACCCGTATCTGTAATCTGTAGTTGCTCCTATGTATTTGATGTTATTTCTTATGGGATTACTTTTACTTGTATGGAGTCTGCATTGAGAGATTATATTATAGGACAAATATGTTTGTAATTTTCAAATCGTAAAATACCAGACTAGACTAGAGATGAAGTGTATCCCATACGTTAATCATTTGAATATTTTAGACGTCCCCACTACTTCTTCTAGAATTCCTGTAATTATTACAGTAGTAGGTTAAATTTCTGCTCGCTATTCTAACTTAGTTATTGAGTACTATAATAACTATACATTGTTTAATTTTGAGTGGAGCGGAATATATGAAAGGAGCTTATGCATTTGTGATTGTTTGTTTTTTCTCACTTCATTGTATACCACCCGGTTTGAGTCTTGCAATTAATTTTCCATTTAAAAGCTGCAGTGGCATCATTCATCATGCATAACTTGCAGCGTCTCCGAATTTGTAACAGAGCCATCCGTAACAGCAACCCCAACCTGATCATGCAATGCAGGAACGAACGCAATACGGACGGGCGGTTTGGGAATGCGTTGGTAGATGGACTTTTCACAACCGTTTCCAGACTACGAGATGCATACAAGGCCAACAAGGCACACAGCAGAAGATTCAGTTACGTGCTTACATATATACATACGTGAGTACATATAAAATGTGTGAGTGCGTGTAAAAGAGCTATCCAATTTTATATCAATGTATCGTTCTGCATAACAAAATAAAATGATGGAATCGGGTTACACTGACCACCAAAATTGTTTCCTATCATAACACCAAAGTGTAAACGGCTAATAATGTTTCCCTATAAAAACGTTTTTAACAACACATTTGCACATCACAATCTGCTAAACAATTTCTGTCTACCTCGGAATTCAACTTATTTAACAATAATATTCATTCTGGCCGTCTGGTGCAAGTATATTACATATTTATATAGCTCGTTGTTGTAAACAGGAAATGCCAGCTCGCAGAAGTCCTTTACTGATTAACGTAAATGCCAACTTGAAATTAATTTGTGAAACGCAAAATAATATCGGCAATAGGTGTGATGAACGTTGTTGTGATAGTTTGGTGAAATGTAGAGTATCATAAGGAGTGTGTTGTGTATCCTGAAAAAACTTCACAGGTCAAATTCTGGATGCATTTCATGCAACCATACCCATCATCACATCACCCATATTCTACCACAGAACGCGACATTGGCTCTCTCCTCTCCCTTGATTGTGGGCAACAAAGCATTTAGAGATCTAGCGACATCGAGCAACGTATGGTGCAACTCTGTGGGTCTGTCTACCTGTTCAATCTACAGTGGTTTTCGGATTTGTTGGTTGGTGGGGTTGCTCGTATTGCTTACGCAAAACGCTACAACAACACAACAGCTCCCAACGGGTATGCAGTTCAAAAGCTCAATCTTCCAACAATCGGATGTCGGATAAGCTAATTAAGCATTTTACTTCACGGTTCATGTAGTGCCCAAGTGGGATTCACCTCCATTTCATCACATTCCAATAGGTGTAATCCTACCCATTCCCGTTTATTTATGTAATTTAGGATAACTCATGAATATGAATAATCCATTAAAAATCATTTTTCAAATTCAAAATTCCGTATCCAGTCAGGTTCAAGTTGGATTATTTTCAAACCTCAATCTACATACTACCAATACACATTAATAATCAGTACATGGATTGAGGCTACCAATCTATCGTCGATATGATCTACAGGCCACCAAAAATTTTCTCAAAGGCATACAACAACACAGAAAATATTTATTATTTTTTTCAATTTAAGACCTGCTCGCTCACACGCTGAGCACAAAAACCCTTTACCCAAACACCAACTCTGACGTTTTAAACACTCCCATCATCCCACCACATTCATTGTTACTCTGGGCATGACTAACATACGAGCATACCATGCCTTGGAGCAGCCGCACTCTGAATACAATAGACTCTCGACTCGATGATGATAGCACCACGGAGTGAAATTACTTTACAGTGCCATTAGCATAATTTACGAGTTGTTATTCCCCTTAAAATTCTGAATCCAATCGGATAGCCAATCGCCAATAAATATCTTCAAACTCCTTTGTAGGCAATCCCTTGATGAATTTCCACCTCTTCTTTTCTCTACCTACTTACAAGTTTTTCTTCACATGTTGCCAGCCTTCTTGTAACAACAATACCCCATTATATTACCAACCTTTTTTCATAGTACTAAAGTATTTTTTCATTGAATTTTCAGTGTCCACTCGCACTCGCTTCACTCCACAAATCATCATCAGCAGCAGGTTACCCCCAACCTCATTTTTTGTTTTAGCTCACGCAGCGAATGCTGGAGGAAAAGGGTTTGCATTAACAGCAAAGCAACAGCGGAAAATCTCTCGGAATTTATACCATTCACTCGCCTCACCTGCTTCATGAAGGTGGCGGGTTTCAACAGAAAATCGGACCTCACTCCCAATTCATACGAGTGTCCCTAGCAAATAGCCCATTACCTCTCTCTCTGTCTGTAAGCCATGCGACGACACCCATTGCGAACCCCGGGCAAATTGTGCACAAACTTCTCCAAGTACACAATATTTAGGAAAAAAAGGAAATCCCATTATCGAAAAAAAAATGTTTGAGAGAAATCCTTCAAAACCAAAAACTACAACAATATCCTGGGCATTTTTTCTTGTGCCTGCTTTTTCTACCCTCGTCATTTTTACTCTAGGCTTAGGCATCCCCCACATATTTCAGAATTTAGATAGTCTATAAAATTATAAATTACGATATTACTTTTTTCTTCTTCTCTATCTCCTCCAAGGGAAACCTGTTTCTCCTATTTGAAGGCAGTTTTTCTTGACTTAACGAAACGAAAGCCCCGCAATGTTTCCAACAACCACGTACGTACGAACCTACTACGTACTGTACCCAAAAAGCTCAGCGCGCTTCCTTCCTTCGCTTTTAGCTTCGCTTCGTTTTTTTTTTCTTTTCAGTAATGCCTCTCCTAATTCATTATTTTCATTCCATGCCGTGTTATTTATTACAAGATTTTCATAGACAAGCACAAAAACTAAAGCCTTTGAAGCTTCTTAGCCTTTTTCCTGCCACAATCCTTGCCTTGGCTGCTCTCTCACCAAACCTTTTTTTTTCTCTTCTCCTTCTCTTCTTCCCTATGGGTATCTATGTGACATTCATAAATTGGGAGATCCTTCTAATTTATTTTTATTATTTTCTGGCTAACAGCAGTGCATCAACTATCACACAGCCAGCATGAACCTATGTAGTCTCACCCCTCCACACTCACATACACACACAGAAATTGGGAAAGGTAGTTTCGTCCTTCCTATTTTTTTTCCTCTAAAGTCATAAGCTTAAAAAAATATGTTTTGTCTATACAAAAAATATAATGATTTCCATATACCATGTATGTGCACAAACTCAATTTCCTATGTTACACTACACTAGTTGAAGGAGAAAAAGGAGAAGAAAAAAATGTTTTAGCTGTGCCTACGTTTATAATAATATTGTCTAGAGATGGATATTCAAATTAAAGTGAGCATATCCTTCATGTATGCATATGTAGAGAGATTTTTTTTTACATTCGAGGCTCATATCCCATATTATTCTCAGTTGTTGTGGGACTTGCTGCTGCTCCTTTAAAGCGTTGTAGTAACCCCATTTTTCACTCAGAATAAATGAGTGTAATTGAAGAAAATTGGATGTTACGTTTTCGTTTTTGAATTCCATGAATTTTAATAGCTCAACTGTCATTAGCAGCTCATTACCTTACCTTAGATTTAAGATCCAATTCATTTTCCTCTCTTGCAATATCCATTCATCATCATCTCATGCACACACACACCAGCTCCAATCATGATGCTCTCTGATTCATATAGGAGCACACCGAGCACCACACGAAATTCTAAGGAAATATCACATTATTATTTTTTTCACCACTCAAAAGAACCATCACACCACGGTCACAGGCTGACAGGCCCAACGAAAAATATATGTCGATGCTGTATATGGTCAATTGGGGATTATATATTTACCATAGAGCATCATCATCCTTTTGTTTTTCAGGTGCACAACAAGACGCAAACCTTCATTCAAAAAAATATTTACCTAACGAGTACTCATTGTCGTGAGTATACAACGCAAACCTTCGTTGCAAGATATATTGAAACACTGGACACTTCAAAGGTGACCACGTCACGCCGACAAAATTCCCTCATTAACTTGGCAAAACCACAAAGAAGAACTTTCAAGATGAAATGGAAAAAAACACAATTTGCTATATGAACACTTCCCCCAAATGATTTTTTTCTCTCTCGCTAATTGCAAAAAAAAATGCTGGGAATGATGGATGGGCACATTGACACGAATACGATGAAATGGACGACAGGTTACACAAGTCACGTATATTTTATTATTGCAAGAGAGTAGAGAGTCCCAAAGATTTGCTTGATTTTTTTTTACAGAAATATATAATAATATTTTACTTTTCTGAAGAAAAATAAATGCTCCCATAAGGCACAACAACACCTCTCTGATCCGCTCCCGTCTGTGACATTAGTCAACTGACAATCTAAAAAACCCATTTTGGGAGACTGACAAGTTAAAATTAGTGAAAAAAGGAAGAAAAAAAAAACTAGGACAGAGTAGAAACTTGTGTGCTGTATTTTCTATTATTTTTTTTCCTGTTACCCTTTTTATATTGCTTTGATTACCCTTTTATTGCACACTTTTGTGTCCTTCCGATTGTACTTTCCTTCTTCGTTTTTTACTACTTTGCTTGAAACCATTGCGCAACCCTTGAGAAAAAGGAAGGTGATGACCACCGGAGGAATGAATATCCAGCTAAAAAAAGTATTTTCATTGTTGTTTAAAGGGGTACAATAAAAGTGAGAGTTTGGGGGATGCTTAAAATACTTAAAATGAGGCATACATTCCTGTTTTTAGAAAGAAAGAAAAAGTTATTTCCAATACAATGTATTTTTTATTGTCACACAAGACGACGCAGTTGCCGGAAGGGTCAGGCAGAAAACCGACACAGTGGTAAACAGTAAACAGACATCCTCTTTTTGGGACATTAGCCATCCATCCATCAAGAAAGGAAGAAAAAAAATTGGATGCTGATATACTTTGGCTATTTTAAGGGTCCATACCCTTCCTTGTCTTGGAGAGTGCCTCTGCGACTTTATGACAGGCGAGGAGAGTTGTGACGAACCTCACATAAAATTTTATTGCTGTATTTCCCCAAATAGGAAATGGATGGATTTGTGTTGCGCAATAACTGAATTGAAGTCATAAAGGCTATCCCAAGAATCCCACTTTTTTAGTTGCTTTTTTAAAGTTGAGGATCAGAGACTTGTCACTTGTGTCATAAAAGAATTAAAAAATCTTGTGAAAATGGTGTCCAACCCGGATTACACACATTTTGTAAATTCCTCCAAAGTAACGTAAGGTTATACCCATGAAGTATATTTTAAAGTATCTCGACTCATTAAAGGATTTTCTGGATGGCAAAAACAAAACCAAAATGTTCATTTACTCTGACCTTCAGCCACTCTTAAAAAATACAGTTATTTTACACCCTCTCGTCTGCAAGCAGCCCCTCTGGAAGCTCTGCTCATTGTCGTCAGTTGAGAGGGATGACATGTGAGGCAAAAAAGTGTAATTAGTCGCAAGTGTGATGATGATGATGATGTGCTCCGCTATAATATAACAGCCTCCTTCTTCTCCTCCTCATCTTATTCTCTCACGGAATGAACCTCAATGATGACTAACTGTAAAAAACGGAGTTTTTTTTTGAATACACACATTGTAACACATAGAATAATATACCTTTCCCCTCGTTTCGCGTCTCTCTCTATCTTTATATGTCCCATAATCCTCTGCATGTGATCATTCTCAACAATCCCTTTTTATGGCACATGTGAGAATTGAAGAGTAGCACTGTTCAGTGTGGATAGAGATCCCGGGAAAAAGACAAAGTTAATGACCTTGCTGTTTTAAAGCTGCCCTTTATGGCAATTTCAAGGATACTTTTTAACCCCTTGAATGATGATAAGACGTATACTGCATCACTGGCGAGATGGAGCAGGTTTTTTTTTGGGGGGAAAATAAAAATGGAAAAAAGAAGAGGGACAGCGGAATCCGGATGGGGTAGTTAAAACGCGTTGTGTCCCGGCTGATGAATGGGTAACGGGATTCTACGCTAAGACAAGAAGAGAAGAGAAGAAAAAAAAAACGCTAACGGAATACTCCTGGATTTTCCTTCCTTTCCGGGAACCCCTTTTTCCGTGTGAACATTTCCAGACGAAAAAAAATAATGTTTTTAAGAGTCATACATAAAACGATCCCAAACGTCCCAATAATAAAACTCCTACGTTGCATAAAAAAGACACCATTGTATTACCATTGAGTGAGTATAGTGCACGGAGGTTTGCGTGTGCGGAAGAATACCCTCTCGGAGTTTTGAAAAAAATATATAATTCGATTGGCTGTCCCAATGCAATCTTAAGGAAAGGCCATCCAGCTAATCGAGTTAAATTCACAAGGGAAGTTTTCAAACACAAGAAGAGAAAAAAAACTTCCACTCTATTTCTCCTCCGCTTTTTTTTGAGCTTCCAGGAAAAAAATGATATTGCACAAACTCATGCAGAGCAGAGTGGAGCGGAGACTGGAGACGTGTGTATATCTGGATGTGGATGATGATGCTGATCATATGTGTAACACGGCATTTCGTGCAGTAGGTCCATTGAGCCTCCCTCTGTTCTCCTTGCACTTTAACTCCTTGCACAGAAGGGCCAAACTGGCCATTTCAAGAAAATAGGATTTCTGGCAAGGGATCAGTTAGCATTATTTGATAAAAAAAATGCGGGCTTGCACCACGAAAAAAGAAATTTTTTGAGAGAAAACGAAGGAAAAATAAGATACGGAGGAGTGGAGGAAATAATGGAGGTTGTGCATATAGGAGCCGAGTTCATGTATTTCCTATTGGGCGATGGGAAGTTTCCTGGAAA
>JAANSN010004135.1:0-16002 GCA_036850665.1 Dicranocentrus wangi | reverse complement strand
TATGGTTATTATTAAGGTGGAAACCTAGGCATGATGAGTTTACGGCAAAACATTTAAACCTTACAGATATCATCTTTGACGTTCGGTCAGTGTTAAATCTGTAACTGTAAGGTATTCGTTTAAAAATTTCCAGTTTTCTGACCAATAAACTAATAAACAGTTTCTTTAAATATACCACTTGTGATGCTTTAAGTCACAAATAGAACGTGCATTACATATACATAAGATTTTACCTGACGTGGAATTATGGAATTGGTAAATCAAATTTCATTAAGATTCTAGACTCGACTTACTTGTATCAAATTTTTCATGCACAGAATAGGATTTTCCATATATTTTGCAACTCTTAAATATTTTGCCATTTGATATGGAATCTTTTGTTTCTTTCTGTAATAGTAATATGAAGGAAGTTTGATCTCGCTCTGAAAAGGGAATTTGACGACTAGGTGTAACTTATTGTTATTGCGTGTCAATATGAAACCTTGTATAAATGTGTAAAGTAACAAGTAGCGTAACATATTCAAACCTATAGGATCGAATATTAGGTATAACGCACCATTACTATTACTACGTAGGTAATATTTATTTACTCCAAAATGTTTTTGGGCATTGTTTTGCAAGAAAAAGCTCCAGAAAAAAGTCAGATTTTGCCTTGAAAGTCTTTCTTCAAACGACTCATCTGGGTAATGTAATACTAAATGATGATTATGACGGGGTAGAGTAGCAAGTAAATGTGTCGCATAAAATTATTCATTTGTTCTAACAAGTTCCACAATTTTATAAATACGGCATTGAGTATTGATGAAACCACTTCTCTCCTCCTCTAAAGGTGGGTTCGTGCCCAAATTGGATACAACAATATTCAGCAGAACGTATATTATTACTTACCTAAAGTAACTTGAAACTCTCAATGTTGTTTGACGTTTGCTTGTTTGTTTTTATAAAATCCAGTCTTCAGGCTAGGCTCCAGCGTGTTCTTCGTATTACAATTTACAATATGTACTATTCAGCAACGAAAAAATGTTTTTATTCATATTGATTCAGAAGATTTTCAAAGTTTTTATTTTCTGTCGTTCGCTTTCCTTTGGAGTACTGTGCTTTGACTTGTTTGTTTTGTTTATTACTTTTGATACAAATTCTTCCGCAATCCCATAAACATAAATACCCATAGACGTGACTCAATATTCTGCCATTTCACGTAGGCATTTTCACAAACGAATTCGATTGTCACATTATCCTTACACCCATAGACGTAAATACTATCTATTAGCCTTCTTGATTCGCCTATCTTTATCAACCTTCCGCATCGTCGCAGAAGTACATAGTACATACATACCAATATGTTAAAACTAAGGATAAGGAATTGTAATCAAAACGATAAAACGGCCCGACGTGCGTTGCCTTATTTGGACAATTTAAAATCCTTTTCCATATTGAACTTGACTCCCTTCCAACAGCACAACTGGTAATCAGCACGGCGCATAAGCAGTAATGTAATGCAGCAAACACGAAATGCGCAAATACCAATATCTGCCATAACTTTGACTTTTCTTTCGATGTACCAAGTAAGTGCCAAACTATCACAAACATCATGCGACTTAAAGTGTGAAAGCAAACTGCAATTATAATGTATGAAATCTTGCAGGCACATAATATTGTACGCAACAATAATAGTTCATAAGCATGAAGGCATAATAATATGGCTATCACTTGATAATCGACATGTTTCATTTAATTCGTGTTCTTATACCTAAAACGTGAATAGGTCGCTTAATGTTGATATGTGAATCAAACATTTACAGTTTACATTGACCATATCTCCAAGAATTCGCTCCATTGGCCTGGACCGCTGAGCAATTAAGATAAACCAGAATTGCTATTTACTCACCTATATTTTAAAAACTTGGGTAAAGACGCTTTTGTTAAATAAGGGGAATAGCAATCAAACGCATACATGTAGTTATAGAACAATCACAGACAGCATCACGACATATCTGAATATCGTCATTGGTCCGTTAAAGGATCTTTTAAATCTCAAGTTAGCATCTTTATTTCATCAAATGATCATTTCATATTGCATTGCATCTACAAATTTGGAATGCTATTTCTTGTTATACGCTCATGTGTGCTCATGCATGTACGAGTATGCAGGACGTGATTGTAAAAGGTAAAAGTTTGTAATGGAGATAGGCTGCTACGTAGATCACAACTTGACAATACGACTGTATATCTTTGTGTATTCTATCAAGCTCTATAGTGTCTGATGCGAATATTTTCACAGGTTTAAAGTGTCCTAGCGCGTTCCTCTCTTACTCGTTTAAAGCAATGCAAGTAAGAAAGGACTCATTATTAATGATCACTGTAAAGTTGCTTCGACCAAGTCAGCCTTCTTTTGAAGGCATCAGTGGTGTACTGATGTATGCTATAAGCATAAGAATTACAAACCTCCGTATGTATGCTACCGCCTCGTCAACTAACCAGTAAAATGTACATTTGTATTCTAACGCACAAGCGATAAGGTGCTCATTAATAAAGTGTACGAAATAGTTCATGGAATCATGGAGGACGATGTTATCAATCTGCAACATCAGAGTCAGGTAAGATACATGCAGTAGTGCGAAAGTTTAATTGTGATTGAAGTAATTTGATCAGGTTTGTACTTCTAATTCGGCAATTAGTTAACAAATTATTGTGGGCAGGATATAAAATTAATAATTCTCAGTTTGGAAACCCCCTTTTCAACTAAGGACAATGAGCGCACATTCACTCGTGTGTTTTCACTGTTTCGAGTGATTTTCAAATAGTCAGTAAAAATAAAATAAGTCATTTTGTCACTAAATATCATGAGAATTTAGACACTTTACCAACTGGAGAACTGGAGAACAGTGTGTGCTATTGTAATTTGCAAAATGTTGTTGCTGTGAATTATTATCATTGTATTTCATTGTTATATTTCTGTGTACTTCCTGCATAGTGCGCGTAAATTATCATATAGGTTCTTCGTCATCGTATATTTTGCACACGTTGGGGCAACCTGAAGCGGTTTTCAGGAAATCAGCAGTTAACTTACCAATATAATTTGGATCCGCAATTTTAACAAGGTATGGAACTATTTATTGATCTTTACATACAATTCTACATAGATTTGAAAATCAGTTAATTTGTAAAATGCGTTCAATGCATTCAGTTCCTGAACCCCGGTAGGGGAAAGCAATTTAAAGATGTCTTCAGTAGTTTTAATTTGAACCTCCTCCGCTCCGCTCCGAAACGAAACATGCATGCTACAGCTTACGCCAGGAATTGCTATACATCATGAAAATATGTTTCAACCCCATACTCGTTGCCCACTATTGTTAGCAAATTATTTTCACAGTAAATCATATGCCTGTAACAAGGTAAAATGCCGACGCTAGTTAGAAAATCAATATATTTCATCACTTTCTTATTCTTTGGCTGTAGAATAATTCAGTTTCAAGTTCATAAATGGAAACAGGGACCATGCTGAGAAGTCGTGTCTCAAAGAAACAGAAAGAAGAAATCGTACCTATCCTTGTGAAGAGGAATGGTCAATTACTTGTATCATTTTTCATTCTGTCTTTGTCTAAGTCGTACCATACTTCACATTTTCATTTTTTGCTTAGTGAATATAAGATATGAGGTATAATTAATTAAGTATATCGGTCATCCAATGATACATCTACTTTGAAAGCTATTCTTTCAATCACAATTGAATAATATGATTTTCAGCAGAGCTCTATCCTGCAATTTCTTGTCATTATTTATCAAAATCATTTGTACGCCATACTTTACAAACGCAATATGGGGAGGTATAATTTTAAAAGCATGCAGGAAAATTCATTTTAAAATTGAAGAAAACTAATCGACGATTTCAGATATTCCTGTGTCGTAATATTGGTCTAATTCATTATAGTTTAACTCAACATAAGGACGTTTTCCATCGCAAAGACGAACGTAAAAATAAACCTTAATGCCTCGGTTTATCAGTTAGTCAAGTTTTGGGCTAGGGTTTACCGATTTATGCACTTTCACTAACGTAAGTAAAACTTTGTATCTTAATTCATCTACTTCTCCTTTGTGGCTACTTGTCAGTCAGGTCACTAGTATACAACAATGGCGAAGGATAGTAAAAAGTGATGATGAGATGGTCTGTAGAATAACAATAATATTATTGACGCGTTTGCATTTAATCCTTACGGACGGACTTGTTACTATTTGCATTCAGCTACACCACACAATGCGAATTTCTTCACCTTCATAATCCCCATCCCTTCGTTTCATTCCCTTTTCAAAATTGCAACAACGAAAACATCAGCTCTGTAAGGCATTGCCATCTTGAATAGCAATCATGCTATAATACCATAAGGCTGGATCATTCAACTGATTGATTTATCATGATTCATGAAATGAATACAAGCAATTCTTATTTTGTGCAACGTCATTCTTCTGTCAGTCTTCAAGTATACACATTATAACTACCTGTGTCACATTTATTTCACACACTGTGGTTCTGTCTGGCTGATCTTACAATTAAACGTGCAGGCATACACTATCCAAACAAAAATTTGTCAGGATGTTTCATACCATACCAAACGGGAATGCGCAATGCACCTTGAAATTGAAACATGTTAAAAGTTCCTTTGGCCACAAATAGACCTATTAGTTGTGTATTGATTGCAATTTTGCAAGTATTAATGATAATACCAAAGATTTTAAAAATCATCGACTACTTTATGGTAGTTTCTGTAATACAGAACAAATATTCTGACTGAATCCCTTGCCTGCTTGTTTGTTATTTGCCACGACATATCAGAATTCAGAATGAACCCAAATCTAATACATTATTGTGCGTATTCCAAGAGGCAATTCCCAGAGAGGCATAATGGTACACTACTAAACAAGGGTCTTGCCGAAGGAGATATGACATTACAAGAAGAAACCGAAGTATACAAAAAAGTACTTGAGCATTCCGGTATTTCTTCATGTTAATTGCGACAAAAGCACATGCCAGGTTAGCATCAACTCTAACAATAGGGGTAACTTGGTTGAACTTGGATGAACTTAATTTACTGATAAGTATTATACCAGAGGTTGTAATAATGAAAAACCTACATTTTGATAATTATAATAGCAGACAAATTCTGTAAATACATAATACATAATCGTCTTTCACCGTTAAAGGATGAGTATATTTTGTGTATTCAATCCTTCAAGCCCTTTATATGGCACATCCTGTTTATGAAAACCAAGTTTTTTTTTGCTTTTTAGAATGAGTGCGCATAGTGTATTCGTACAAACTAATATAGAGCGATAGTAGGTTGAAATTTACGGGGACGTCCTGCAGTTAGCATTTCAAAATTGTCATATTGCAATAATTAAATAGAAATTCAAACTCATGATCTAAAGCTAAAGGTTAAAGTGCCAGTAAAATTCAAACTTGTTCATCAAAAAACAGGTTTACTATAGATATTATACTATTAAACCTAGCAATAAGCTCAACCTAAAATGCTATTAAGTCTGACATTCCAGTTCACACCTTAATAATTATACATAACATGCCTTCTTTGATTTTAATTATAACGACCATATAGCCATGCCTAAATTATGCATTTTTAACAAACAGTTTTGATCATGCCTACTCGGATGATAAAGATCATTTGCATATGCCTCAGATCCCCAATTCTGCGCTGTATGTATTATATGGTCTGAGCTTTGTCATTGACGTGACAGGATGTCATGAACATGAGCGGCTGAAAAAATTGTGTTTTAATGAACTGTCTTCCAATTTCCATTTTTATTCCATTCCTTTTACATTTAAAATTGACATATACTGCACAGCACCAGTCGCAGTAATCGCTACACTTGTTTTGTAGTTTTATCTTTCCTCCACCTTGCCATTCTACGAACTGATTTGCATTAGTTGACATTGTTCTAGATCATTTGTTTCATCGTTTTTGGCAACTCATCAGCAAGAACAATACAATTGCAATAATACAGCATGTGTAGAATCAAAAATCAAAACTTTCAAACACGAAGGAGGCAGAAACCTCACAGCAGGACATGAATATATGGCAAGTGGTAAACATCTACAAAATTGAGATGCATGCATTCATGTCAGTAATTACAATGCAATGAAGCGATTCAAAATGTTACCAAAATATGCATTTCGAGACTAACCACGAAATATTTATTAAGTGTTAATATAATTTTGCGATAATAATAATAGGCAATCTGCTCGGCCCAAACTGACAAAATACAAATACCTTGAATGAGTGACATTTAACGTGTCATAGGCATGAAGCATATATAATTCGATAACTATGGCGAGTTTTCCCGTGGAGTCCGAGTCCATACACAAGCCGCGGTACAAGACTTTATATTCTTCCCGTCCCAACTCCCGTGTATCCGACTTGTTCGTTACTAAAACATTTTTTAAATTGATTATTTAAACCATGATGATTAGCATTTATCGTGTTAATACGACTAATTATTCTCGTTAAATTGGGCCAATTTATTAGAAAATTTGAGCCTTCACTTCAGCGCAGATATCCAAAGCATAAAACCATCAATCTTGAATCTACTGATCTCACATCATGTTTGTATTTCTATCTAAGAAGTCTGTATTTAAAACTTAGGGTGCATATACAATATCTTAAACTTACAGACAATTACATACTTATTCTACCTCCACGTTTTTGTACTTAATCAGGATTGTTCTTGAATCCAAATCCAGTGCAGAAATATGTTGATCTGATTAAAAATTAAGAGATTGCTTGTTGTGATATGCATCCGTCCCCACACTCACTTGAAAAGGTATTAGAAAGTTATTAGTTTGATGACTTGATGACATTGTTTTTTACGAGGATGGGATGCAGTTGGATTTCTTAACTGAACTGAACATGGCTGCGCACAATAAATTTACCTATGTATAACTTAATAACGAGGAGATTTAGAGATTAAAAATAGCGATAGTAGACCTGTTGATGCATAATATAATGAGAAATATGAGGATGAACATAGTTTCTTTTGTGACATCCCCTCTTGCTTAGGGAAATATGATGAGTGATGAGTGTGGATCAATCGGATAGTGACACAAGTAAGTTAAATGACAAGAATGAAAAGGAGAAACAATATGTAATCATATATTTAAGTCTTTGTCTGCTTCTTGTTAGGGTGTTACCACCAAAACCCGTGTATATAGTGTGTGTCCATTTAAGCGAGCCACGACAGGGACAAGCTGATTTGATCGAAATTTTGATAAATCTTGATCCTGATATAGTTGTGTCAAAAATTTTCGTTAGCTGTCACGCTAAAAAAACTTAAAAAAGAATATTTCATTTGTCCATAGCGATAGTACAATGTTGCAGATATTACTATGATGCATTGTAACGAGGAACCATGAAGATCTCCGAAACTGCAATTCAGAAGTTGGCAGGAGGCTCGCCGAGGGAAACCAATAAAGCAAATGAACGAAACGGTTCTACGAAAACCTGCATTACGCCCCCGGAACAACCGAAAACTGGTTCAGTTAAAGCCTCAGCAAGAAGTAAGGCATCGAAAACTCCTTTAGGTATACAAAGTTTTTAAATTGTTTGTGTCACCATCATTTGGTTTTGTTTTTAATTACACACTTTTGTGTTACCCATTATTCCTGTCCAGCCGACAAACCCCCCAAGCCAGCATCAGATGGATCCAAAACTAAAACTAGCACTACCATCAGTGCCAAAAAACCGTGGATTCCATGCACCAGACGACCCTCAAAACCTAAACCACCACCCGCAATATTGGAAATGGAACTCTCCCTAGTCGACCCAAAGACAATTTGCAAAAAGTATCCAAAGTCATCAACGCCCGACTCATCGGATAATGACAAAGCTAAAAAAGTTGCAAGCTCCCCTACAGATTTGACAAGGGTTACGACTCCATCATTTAATAGAAGAGCTAAAGTAGCGTTGAAGCGTCAATTTGCACTTGATAAGGCGATTTCTAACTCCAAGGAGTCCATTTCCGATGATAGTTTAAAGTCCATTACTTCAGTTACTCAATTACTGAAGATGGAGCGAACTGCATTTGAGCTGAGTAATAATAGCAACAACGGTAAGACAAATGCTGACCCAGAGGACGGCGAAGATGTTGTCTTTGCTGGCGTCAAGTTTCTGGCCGCAAGACTACAAGCAAAAACTGCCAACTCAAATTTGACCACGGTCCATTCAAATGACAGGAGTAATCAAAAACTACATACGTGCAGCAATGAACAACGCCGTGATAAATTGCATTCCAATGAAATACCACTCCTGCAATCTAATCTAAACAAGGCGTGTGGAGGAAAGGAAGTGAAAAAGGAAAATATTGAAGCGTATTTAGAAGCGCAGCTGTCTACTGCAGAGACGAAAATTCCTCCAAAGTTTGCTGTCATTGCACCAACACCAGCTTCAGGAACCACTGAAAGGAAAATGTAAGTGTTATTGCCAAAGATTTATTATGCTACTATTGGTCCAATAATAACATTCCTGTCTTTAAATGGCATTGGTTTTGAAATTTTCCCATTTGTGAATGCTCTCCTTAAATTATTCGCCATATATGCTTTTATTCCATACTGGTTCAGCCAGATTAGCTCATAATCAAGTGCATGTTATTCAATAATTATTAATGCTTTTAATTTGCCTATATCGAAACCCTTGTCACATTTTAGCAATAAATCCTTATTTCCAAAGNCATAATCAAGTGCATGTTATTCAATAATTATTAATGCTTTTAATTTGCCTATATCGAAACCCTTGTCACATTTTAGCAATAAATCCTTATTTCCAAAGTCAAACAATGTTGTATTTGCCATAAATAATCCCGTTCTGTTTGACGCCCGCATTCAAGCAAGTTTTCATATATTTATTTTACTGACACCACAACGTTATTTAAACAATGACTTCGTTCTTTTTATTACTATTACTACTTACTACCAATCATAGCCGTAGCCATGCATGTAGCCGTCATGTAGCATTCATTTTGAAGTTGGATATAGGTACGTTGATTTTTTTAAACAATATTCTGAACTCCGCAACAACATTCCACAAAACCTTAAATCGAGTATGACAGGAATATGAATATTACACACAGGAAGGTAAAATGCTATAAAAGTGACATATTAATGTATCTGGTTAAATATCGATAGAAAGCCTAACACCCGATGGTCCTACAACATAATTTGAGTCGTGAGACAGTTAAACCACATTGTGCACATTCGACATTTTTACCAATAAGCTTGCATGCATGTATATACATGTGTTTGCGCATGTATTAATAGAATATTGCAAGCGTTTCCTGTACTCATTAGATACATACACATGTAAAAACAAAGACTTATAATTATACAAATTCCAAAGAAATGGTTTTAAGCAGTCACGTCCACACCAAACCACTATAGGTAGCACTCTTGTAAGAAAAGCATTTCGATGCGTGCATGCATCATAGTGAGATTCAAAATAAGACATTAACAAGTGTGACTACTACAATCAAGCTGCTTTTCTTTGCACTCACTCACTCTGGCGTATTAATATCATGTCAATAATGTAGGGAAAAGTTTTCAATACCAGTTAACTTAACTACCTTCAGGTCTATACATCGCGTTGTGTGTGTGTACAAATTTAGAATCGAGCCACACAGTAAAAAATTTAACACGCAATACATACTTCATTTAACCACCATAAAATATTCTAAATGCATCGTAAATCATTTAATTAGACAACATTACATTGCTCATTTGTTATCTATACCAGCAGCAATTTTTATGTGCTTTATTATTTGTGTTTGGTTCAACAGAGTGAATGCCAATAAGGTATCTACAGCAGGAGCAGCAGCCTCTTTGTTGCCCAACAGAGCATCAGTATTGGGAACACCAAGGATATTGAGCCAACCCAAAGTGGGATTAGCTCAAGTAGAGAAGGAGAAGACTAGTGAACTCAAGCCTGTTATCCATATCCCCTCATCATCATCGCTATCCCCATTAAAATCCTCTGCAGCAGGGAAACCAATAACTCTACCAGCAGCATCGTCAGAAGTCAAGAGTACAGCTAAAGCCACAAAGAATAATAAAAAGCATCCATTCAAACCTAACAATAAGACCGACTTAACAACTGTAACAGTCGAGGCAACCTCATTAGTTAAACAAACTAATCATATTAAGAATCTAAAAGTAGACGAGTCCAAGAGCAAGGTCAACAAAGTCAATACTGTTCTGAATCCTGTCATTGAATGTGGTCAGAAAAATAGTAAAGCAAAAGGAAATCGGATTACACATCGACTGCCAGATAAACACCAGGACGGTAATCCGTCTTCGTTAGTTCCGGAGAGAGGAACAATTGGAAATACCATCGCAAGTAGTAATACTGCTGGTGTCCAGAAATAAAACTACTAATAATAAAGTACCAAAACTAGAAACAAAATGCCAATTGAGCACTTGGAACAAAGTAAAAAGGAATAGTAGTAACAGTGAGGAGGAAATCTTTTCTTCGTCATCATCATCCTCGTCGTTACCTCTGTTGAAAGCAAGCCTCCAACAGAGGATTATTATTCCGTCTATAATCATGAGCGAATATGTGGTGGAGGGAGATGAAGGCTGTGAAAGCTACTGCTGTGGTTGTCAATAGTCAAAATCTGTTCATTCCACTTCAGTTTATTGAACCGCTGGAACCAACCTGTGATATTTTGGAAGGATCATGTTTAGAGCTGAAAGTTCGAATTAGAGGTAAACAACTTTTTGCTTATTTAAAAAAATGTTGTGTGTGTGTGTGTACTCATTGCAACAAGAATTTTTTTAAGTTTGCACTTTCCCAAGGTTTTACATACAAACCAGGCTAAGATGAGCCGGTGAGCACGA
The DNA here is from genome assembly GCA_036850665.1 of Dicranocentrus wangi. NCBI lineage: Eukaryota > Metazoa > Arthropoda > Collembola > Entomobryomorpha > Entomobryidae > Dicranocentrus > Dicranocentrus wangi. The sequence continues at coordinate 5,111 of JAANSN010004135.1, read as the reverse complement.
TACACCCTCAGAGAAAGATTTTTGCATTTTATGTTTCAAGTAATTTGCATAATTGCATTCATTTTATCACACTTATTTACTTTAGGCAACATGTCATCGTCCTATCTTATATACGCTGGTTATAAAAAAGGAGGTAATATAAAAAGCTACAAACCTCTTATCTTTTGTATAAAATTCAGGAAAAGATGCATATATGTAAAGACCCGGATACGTGATGCACAAACTACGTGATCCAAGGATTATCCATTATCCACATGGATTTGCGTTTGTCTTATAACATGCAATAAATAATAACAAGTGTCCAAGTATAGTAGGAGTAATGATCATAATATGCCATACAAATATAGATACCTAGTTATATAAACCGTCTGACCCACATAAGTAGAATGGTGTACAAAGTAAGTATTGGTATTGGTAAGTGGTAAGTATACATACGTATAATATGAAGAAGATTGCCCACTTTTTCATCTAAATTCTTTATAGATTTGAAATTGCTATGCATCCAGGTTTTAGGGGAAAGCCTTTATGTTGTTGAGTTTGTATCCACTATTCAACTAGCAAGCGAACGTGTCGATATCGCGAAAACTGATACATGGATGGAACCCTCATTCCCTTATTAAGAGCGTTGAATGAATTGTTGTAACTAATTGTAACTTACTGAAACGTAGTACGCTCGCACATGCTGCTAAGAACGTAATAGGTTTGGTAGATTGATACGTAGATTGAGATGAAGTATGAAGGGATGTGGTGTACATTTGAGTGCAAAAATTTAATTAGGCATTCACAATTCACGTAGGTGGCAGGCGCACGTTGATGCATTCATTAGGATTTTAACGATATCCATATGGACCACGCCACGACGCCACACACCTTGCCACAATGACGCCATTATTTGTAAACATAATAAATTGTCTGTCTACTAACTGTGTTTAGTTCAGCAGAGTTTGTAAACATGCACGTTAAGAAGCCACCGTGTCAATGTCAATCAATTACCAATTTGAACAGGACGCACGGTAGGTTTGAGTTGATTTGGGAAATACATAGGATTTGATTGTTTGTAGTCAAAGATAATCCTAAAAAACAAATGCAGAGAAAGGCCCCCACAAAAATCTCCGATTTCCTACTTGCATTGGTGTTATGAAGCATAGCAATACAATTAAACTAAATAGTGTTTAAAAGGGGGAAATAACAGAACCAGTCCAACACTACCTATGAAGTCATTTTAATGCAGTAAAGTGACATTTACGTAATTCTAGGTACGCCCTTTTGTCATTTTTAAAACATTTCATATTTAGCTTTCGTTTTATAGTTACCTAAAGTTTTTGTAAAGTCTTTTAAATGATTTTGAACTCTGAAATTATCATGTCTGAATTCTGTGTACGTGTATGTAGGGGGATATATAGGTATTTAATTTTCATGGTCTTCATTTCATCAAAGGGTGGTTTTTCTTTGTTTTTTATAGTGTTGCTGCATTATTGCTAATGAAAGGTATAGCGTAGAAGAAGAGGAGATATCATATTTTATATGATTAATATGAAGCACATAGTAAATACAGACAGTCTGTATAATCTGCAATAATACTTTTAGAAAACGCAGAGTGGATCACTTGTGTGAATGATAACATGCAGCCCAACAACACAGCGTTTTACACTGAATCGATGATTTCCATTGTTTCTTTCTAATCCACAAATCGTATTATTGTTGTAATGTTGTAAATGTGGATATAACCAAGGAGCGTTAACTATAGACTTCTCAGTATAACGTATACCACAGGTGGAATAGTTTCAAGAAATCTAATGTAATCTTTACGGGAAATCGAATGGGACAATTATCATATTTTATATGATTAATATGAAGCACATAGTAAATACAGACAGTCTGTATAATCTGCAATAATACTTTTAGAAAACGCACTTGTGGATCACTTGTGTGAAAGATAACATGCAGCCCAACAACAACACAGCGTTTTACACTGAATCGATGATTTCCATTGTTTCTTTCTAATCCACAAATCGTATTATTGTTGTAATGTTGTAAATATGGATATAAAGTTGCAGTATCCCAATACATTTCAATTCAACTGATGCATTCATAATCGTTGGGAAACTTGAGTTTGAGACGTGCTTCGCGTGTAATGTAACAAATGAGAAATCAATAAAGAGATTCAGGATTAAATTTGTATCGAAATGAAATTTTATTATATATTAAGAGGCTTAAAACTGGAGACTCTTCTTACAACTTAAGAGGTTCCATTTTCTTTTGCATTGTGTATTGTACTGTACACAATACCATTGTATTCCTCCTTATAATGCCAGTATGGATGAGTATTCTAAAAAGTCAGTACATCAGACAGAACCATTCGACTATATAGGCTGTTTTGCACGGGTAATGTTGGATTGGAAACCCCATGAAAAGCTAGCCAAGAAGATCCTCAGATTCTACATTTATAATATATGTAATAAGTAGGCTTAAAACTGGAGACTCTTACAACTTAAGAGGTTCCCTTTTCTTTTGCATTGTGTATTGTACTGTACACAATACCATTGTATTCCTCCTTATAATGCCAGTAGGGATGAGTATTCTAAAAAGTCAGTACATCAGACAGAACCATTCAACTATAGGCTGTTTTGCACGGGTAATGTTGGATTGGAATCCCCATGAAAAGCTTGCCAAGATCCTCAGATTCTACATTTATAATATATGTAATAAGATTCCGTGATCTTGCATAAATCGTCATCATGCCTAATATTTTCACTCATCAAACACTTCCTTTCATTGGAAGCTTACATGGCATGCTTTAAGAAGGTGACTATATTTTAATGGGAAAGTAACTACACCTTCGGAATACATTTGTCATGTTGTTGATTATCAGCTTTACTAAAATAAAATTCGTCACATTTACAATATTACAATATGGGCTAGCACTGTTAGATAGAATAAAGATGTGTAAATCCTCTTCATATATGCTTACTTGAAGCTTGGTTTTATAGAGATGGAGCTGAGTAAACTCTTCAAACTTTCCGTATTACACAGTCATTCACGTATTCAGTTTCAGACAGGTCAAGCAACTAAAATACACTTCTGACGACGACGTGGCAAGTTTAATAAACGAAAATTGGAAACATGTATACTAAATAGAGTTGGTTCTTTGTTTCAGCATTTGTCCCACCTACCTCCTCTTTCATACAATTTAACAACTTCATGTAAACTATTATACAGGTGCAGAAACGGTGGTCTGGGTGAAAGAGAACAAAATCATACCAAATGCTCCACCAGACTTTCAATATATCGAAGAAAAGGCTGACTGTGTGTATGGATTAAGAATTGCTGACGTGTTTCTTGAAGACGCCGGTTTGTACGTGTGTGAAGCATATGGTGCTGGAGGGAGTGAAATTACCAGTTGGTGTGAAGTGGACGTTATAGGTAACATAACTTTCCTCACGGAGAGAACAATAAAATCTGTTGTGCAGGTTTGAGCCAAGTGTAATAATAATTTTAACTCTCGTTCCTTTATCAACAGAAACAGGGGCAAATGATGATGACATAAGCTGGGAAGACTTGGACATGAGCGAAGAAATCAAAACGCCTCAGCCTCTAGTCGTTCCAGTTATTGTAACAAGTCAGGCAGAGCAGGAAGTAGAACCCAGTCCTGCCTTTCAAACGGCAAAGTCGAAAGAAACAACCCCTGTGCGTATTGTCAAAGTTCAACAAGTAGATATACAAGGTCACAATAATGAAGTCAGCATGACGGACAAAAGCCAAACGGATTTAATAAGTGTTAGTGCTGTTGATAATTGTCATCATGATCCCTTGCAACATGCATCCGAAGAAACGTCTCAATCACTTGATGTAAACCAAGAGGCCAGTCCTAAAAGAGAATCAACAACAATGAAACCTCATTCACCATCAGAAGTGACGTCCAACTATGCTGAAACAGCTATTGAAACTGTGACAGATTTTGCCTCTGCAAATGCTATAAAAGAAACGCGGTACACCTACCCCGACGAGATTAAAAACGATCCCGTCGCAGCCACCACAGTAGCAGTTGTGGTACCCGCAGAAGTAGACCAGTTAGTAAGTGATCCTGATGAAGCAGCAGGAGGTTCTCAACAAGACCATGATACGTCAAGGACAGCAGTAGAAAACCAAAGGTAGACTGCTGAGTCAGCTCAGCTCTGCATCAGATGAGTCAGTATCTCTGAAGGAGACTAGGTCTGGTGATGAAGGTGCCCATTCTTCGGCTGAAGAAATGTCCGCTTCCATTTCTTTAGACGTCAAGAGTAACATTGCAAATGACGAAGATCATACCGCTGCGTTAGAAAGCCTAGCCGGATCCCCATTCTCAGAGCAGAATGGACGCTCTTCTAGTGTTGACTCAGCTATAGGGTTTTCTGGGCCGACCTTTGTTTTCAGATGGGAAATTTCCACCACGAATTCTCATGGGCCCGTCTTGCGTTGTGGCTTTGTACGGAGAAGTTGTACACTTGAGAGTAAAGGTCCAAAACTACGGCATTCCAAAAACGACTGTGAACTGGTTTAAGTTTGTAAACGTACGTCGCTCCGGCAGTGTACTCAAATTGAATGATTTGTTTTAGGTTATTTAACGGCAGGATATTTAATTAAACGCAAGATATTTACTTTATTCAGGGAACCTACAAGCGAATCGAGCTCAATTCTGGTGACCAGATATCATCACAAGGTGACGCTCATTTGTCAATTACCAAGTGTGGAACGTCTCTCAGCACATTATCAATCACTCACTCCAATTACGACGATTGTGGAAGGTATAGGGCTAAAGTACAAAACTCCTTGGGCATGGATTCTCACGATTGCCTGTTAACCGTAGAAGGTATACTATACGTACAGTAAAGAACTACACTTTATTATTACTTTATTATGTCATCTAATTGCTAATTGCAACTGCATGTTACAACTACAACTGTTTTATCTTTAACATTAATTACAATGAGTTACGTAAAGCATTTGTATGCAGTTGGAAGTTGGTATATTTGATATTCATTCTTGTTTGAACAGTCAGACAGGAATGACTGAATGACAGGATGTATACACAGTTGAGTATGCATGCATTTTAAAGGTATACTCGTAATATC
>JAANSN010004134.1:0-16004 GCA_036850665.1 Dicranocentrus wangi | reverse complement strand
TATGTGCACTCATGTTTTGTATTATGTGTGGTGCAATGATTGGTTAATATTTAAATTACTTCCGAGCAAGTGAAATGCGGATGTGCAGATCCGTTGAATTTAAACTAATTATAAACTATCTGAACGGGAAATGTGCATTTTGCATGTGAATGAGCTGTACATAAAGATAAATGTTGAATAAGATAGGAAAAAACTGTATTAATACGTTCTGTATTATTTATGACTGTGTACACAATAATGTTAATAGTGTAATTGATTGTAAATTGTATTGCCAAGTATTCTAACGTATTTCTACTCTAGCTCTAAAATGCTTACTGATTACACCGTATATATCAGCACCACGGATTACCACACATTTGTTATACGTTTTAGCTGTATACTTATGTAGGCATCAAATGAATTAAAATTAATCTCCGGAACATGAATCTGAAAGAATTTAAACTCTAATCATTATGGAATTGTACATTGTACCTTCAATGATGTATGGAAACAAATGCCACTCAAGCAGTATACAATATTAAATGGTTTCGTAATTACAACACCAAAATTTGCTATTCTATTCCATCTTCGTGCTTTGAGTCATTCTGGTTATTCAGTATTTCCCGCATGGCGTATTAAACGGGCGAAAGCGCGCATCAAGTTTGCAAATCCAGGTGAGACACATTCACCCCAGTTCCAAATTCCATTAAAACTCTTCGTGTTTACACCATGCACCACCTCACACTCCCATTTTTGATTGTATTAAAAGTTTTACTTATAGAAATTTTATTAAAAATCATATTCATAAGGCATAATATGTATGTGACATGGATATAAATCTAATCCCAAGAAGACGGCATACCATATAGACGCTAATTTATCTAACAAAACGTGGTTCATATTCATCACGCTTGTTGTTTCCAATTTTTCAAGCACTTGAAATGGATGCGACTTTGAGCATTGCTCACCCATCAACACCCGGACTTTAGAAAGGAAAATTCTTATCTTGGATGGTACACTTGAGTGGAAAAAGCAGCTGGCAACTTTCATCACATTTATCCAGGGAATTTTATGAAAGATCTTGTAATTTTCCCAAAGAATGACTTCCTGTTTGCCCACTTTTTCCTCCGCTTTTCCACTCAGTCAATTCTTGCCGAGAGAGCTGATTGTTTAAAAAGTAAGAGAAAAGGAGACAAGTAAGCAAACTTCCTTCTACTTCTTTTTCCACTTCCATTCCACTTTTTTCTTCTCTCTTTTACACACAACTCTGATGATGTGGGTACACAAATGGAAATAAATTTAATATAACGGACACTGACTGGTAAAAAAACTTGGAAAGAGGCACACATCATCATCATCATCATCGTCACATCGTATTCAAGTACCAAAACAGTAATCAACTTTATCTTCTCTCCGATGTGATGTCTCAATAATAGTGTTTTCACTTTCGCTTTTGTTCCCATTTCGGGTTGCGTCATCTGTGAAAAATGTGATTCGATTTGAAAATGAAAATACGGGCACATAATAGACGGCGAGAAGTTGAATTTGTCGAGGTAAAAGCATTTTATTTCCTTTCTCTTATCCTCCTTTCGGAGGTATTCTTCTTCTTGTAATGAGTTCCACTTTTTTAATTTATCTACTCTTTTGGGCGTGCGAGCAACCGTTTGGATGTTCTTCAAGGGTGGTGGGGTAGACGACGACGACGACGTATATACTCTCGGAGTGATTGTCAGGCTGCCGACACACTGATCCGTAAATCGGTCAATATGTTCGACACTGAGAGAAAGTTGAATGAAGAGTTGTCTCAATTTTAATTAAAACCCTGTACTTTTGGTAGGATGAAAATCATGAGTATCATGGGATCAGTAGCGATACGGTGTTAAAACTTTTAAGAAAATTATTGTTTTTTTAAAATGTTCTCCGGGCATAAAAATAACTTGAAACTTATGATCCCCTGAGTTTCCATTACTTGCCAATATTAATTCCAGAATGTGCTCGTGCAGGTATCATCTTACGATTGTATTATGAGCATTTTAGTAAAAACATCATATCATAATTCATACGGATGGTATAAGTCATGCTATCCCTCACTGCGTATGCTACGGTTTAGCTGCGCTCTGTCCAAATAGAACTTTTTTTAGGATATAGGAATAAAAAATTATAAACAGGGAAAAACGGAGGGAGAAAGTTGAGACGACATCAACCAAAATTGAAAACATTGCTATATACCAAGTGTATAGCCCTTTCACATTCGTATCGTGACTGTGAAGCTGCCAGTTTGAGAAGAAAAAAAATGAAACAAGGTATTTTGAGACATGAATATGACGGATAATGGGGTGGGATGATGCGAAATGATACCATCTTTTCAACAGTAAAAGGATCACCATATCATCGTTATCGCATCACATCTGATCATCATCATTCCCAGCTAGTGCTCTTGTAACTGTATTACAGAGAGAGAGAGGGCTTTTTTGTAAAGGGTAGCACGGACAAAAAAAATGTACCCCAAGAAAATATCTATCTCCATCTATGTCTCTACATACAAAAAAACGCATTTCCAGCTTTCCTATCCACTTCGCTTTCCTCTTCTGTTGATCACTTCATGTTGTGCAGGCTGTTCGCAGTTTGTGTACAGTTTACGATATGTTAGTACACGGAAACGTGTATCCCCGTATAAGGTGGCATAAAACAACATCGCATCACAACCTGCAGACAAATTCTCTAATGGGCCGTATATCTTGTCTTCGTTACATCCAATTTTTCCACACAAAGTTCCTTACCTCCGTTCTTACTCAAAAATGCACTTGGCTAATGCGTCTTTTTCAAATTCCATGTTATTATTCAACCACTCTTGACATCTTGTGTAATAAAAAGGTAAATGGATTATGTGTCTGGAAAAAGTGCACCCGAGAAGCTGGAAACTGTGAGAGAGAAACGGAAGTTTGTACAATGCACACATTCTATCTCTTCTATTCTATTTGTTATCCGGAAAACGTACACCAATTTTTATAGATATCATCCATCTCTTTTTTTCTCTCCTACCCTCCGCATTCTCGATACAAGAGAATTGTCCTTGACTTCACGTAATCCCTTGTTGGATAAAGATTTCATGATCAAAATTGAACATTGATACACCAAAACCATATAATGCAAATAACGTTAACTTATATACGCTGCTGTTTCATCATGTAAGCTGTATTTATTAGCATACTACGTAGATTATACTGGAAAAAGCTGCAGGCTTTTAAAAATAATTTTCAAAGAAATTGGCAACAGATCGTGGGAGCAACACACAACGACACTTTTTTCCACCCTAGTTCTTCAGAGCCGTCTCATTTTATGGCATAGCTCATTCACAAGGGGCAAAAGTACTAGAGAATACTTACTTACGCCGAGTGGTATAAGCTTACTCGGCGATTTTTCTAAAGCCTTGAATATATTTTTTTTTGTTAAGAAATAAGATTGTCCACGCGAAGGAGCGAAGATGTTTTTCTAAAATATGCTCGGAAAGGGGTGGACACGACATGCAAAGCGATCCTCTTCTCCAATGGCTTTTATTATCTTAAGTTTTTCACTGTCTGTGGGAACGACGTGATGTTATACTCCTTAAGAGTTTTTTTTTCGTTCCGCTATGATGACTCTTTTAGCCTACGTCGACGACATGCATCCCGTATGCATAGGGACACACATACCACTTATCAATATGAAGTGTACAAAGACTCGAGTATTTTGGTGGAAAGGGCCTTAAATAAGAAATAAAAAAGGACGGGTTACTATATGGGTTCTCGTCTATTTTTTATATTTCCAATACGAGAATAAAAACTCTCGACACAAAGTGAGCCACTCTTGGTAACTTGATTCCATCCTTCTTTCTTCTCTCAAACTTTGCAATCTGCTCTTGATGTAATTTGCTCGTCCACATATATATACCCCAATAACATCCACACTTTTTTGTCCTCATAGTTAAGAAAAGGAGATTCCATTCTGCTGTCCTCTTTCCCTTGGTTGTACAGTTTTTTTTCTAAAAAAAATGAGGCGAATCACTCCCATATTCTCCACCCACAAACTGTGAATCACGCAAGAACGGCAAGTTATGTGTATCGGTATACTACTGGATGGAATGGGGAGCCCAAGTTTAGAAAAAAAGTACAATATTATTTAAAAGCCATCTCAACTTTTCGTTAAAATTTTAGTCCAGTTCCATTCACTGATTTGTCTTTACTTTCCCTCTAATATTGTCAACCACTTTCACATAGGGATGGTGAGAGCCGGTAAAGGAAAAGTTTTGAGGGACACCAGCCACACTAATGGTACTTTGACAGTGCAGCGAAGGCACAAAAAAATTCTGCTCGCTGAGCTTACCATGTATGAAGAAAGCGGTAAGGTAAGGTATATGTGTGTATACGCTGGCTGCGATACGTCTGTCCTTTCCCTATTTTGCCCCCGATTTTCCAAATTCGTCCGGAATGAGAGAGAGAAAAAGTTTTCAGTACAATTTTTAAAAGCATGATTTTTATTATTTATAGGCACTTACAGGGCAGGACGTGATTGCAAACGGTGTATAACCCTACCTTGGCTCATTTGAACCAAAGTTTAACTTGGCACTACATTTTATGCAATAGACTTGTTTTTATGGAAATTGCAATGTTCCAGGATCGAGTAAAATGTCATTTTATGGGGATTATGCATTTTCAAACGTGTCTTGGTTTAAAATGTCGAATTCCATGTGGCATCCAGCGATCCCTTAATTTTCGGGGAAGATTGATTTCTTATTTAGGCAATCAATAAAGTTTTCTCGGAAACTACTAAAGAGTAAAGAGGGACACCCTCGATAGGGATCTGAAAATGTTTTGGTGCATCTAAAATGTCAATGGATCCGTGTGTATCGTTTTTAGAGACCCGTTGAGTGATTCTAGTAGACCATGTAGGCCTCCCTTATCTCGTCCAATTTGAAAATCCTATTCCCAAATACCAATACAAGCACACCGTCTCAACTGGGAGGACGGGTACTCCCCTGAATAGTAATCTTCAATCACGACAACGACTTCACAGAGTCACGAAAGGGGAACACAGACAATCGGTAAAAGGTAAGAGGGGAGGGTTGAAAGTTGTTAAAGATTCGACTCGCGTGGCACACCATCTAAATGGGTAAAACCTATATGTGCACCGTTATAGCAAATGCACTGCCATGTTTCTTGTTGCCAAAGAAGAGGGTTCAAAAAGGTGTATGCTGGATTGCGTCTTATTCTGTCATCATCGTCAAGAAAATCAACCCGGCGGGTTATAAACAAGTAGCAAGCTATATCTAAAACACAAGTCTCAATCATCACCCTTCGAACTACGCATCTTTTATATGGATACATATAAAATATATACATTTAACTACTTCCAGTACTTCTTTACTTTGGAATGGGGAAAAAGGGGTAAAGTCTCAATTTATTTATGATGTGCAGAGTTCGTGTAAATAAAATTGCACCGGGGGTACAATACATGCTTATATGTATATTGACGAGATTCCAATTTTGTATAAGATCCAGTGCCAAAAATTCCAACCTGTGAATGTCGGCTTAACCTACTAACCACAGCAGGAGTAATACAGGAGCACCGACCATATTGCTGACATCATCCACACGAATTACTGGAGAATTTCCGGAGGACACATGTAACAAAACAACGCAACGTGGTTATACTTTCTTGTACACGTTTTTATCGAAAACAGGCAAACTTTCTCGTTTACTGTCAAACCTGGAACGGGATGATGTACTCTTGTGTGGATGGACGTTTATGGTAGTTTGCCAACTCAATTACCGATTCCTTTTGTTCGACTTTGGAAAATCTTGTGCTAATTCTTTTTCCGAAACAAAAACACGTAAATACACAACTCGGGCTCGGTGGAGGTGCCAAAAGGTCATGAAAGTTCATATGTGTAGGATTCTTACGGCCCATTCAAATGTGGAAATATTTGTCACGTTGTAAATCGTATGTATGTATCTATCTTCCCCACTTTGCCCACACATTGTATCCCTCTCCCAATTCGGAATGGAACTATGAGAGCGCATTCGAAACCCCCTTTTCCAATTTGACAATTCATGCAAAAGAAAGGGTAGCGAAGGTACAAATGTAATGGTGGTGGAACTGACCCAGCGAAAATTACATATGTACCAATTTTTTGCTACATTACGCATTTCCCCTAATATTCCTCTTTTTCTTGGAACCCAGCGCCCACAAATGTAATCCAATTGTAATCCAGAAAGAATAGTTTTCCCTCCACCAGCTTATCACTGAATACAAAGCTCAAGAAGGTGAAGATTACTAGGGAGTTTTATTCCTTGCACGAGTTTTTTCATTCGTATTCACGCTAGCCACTTTACTTTCCCCTCGACTAGGAGAATTCATCAAGGCACCCTCGCCGACACTCCAGAATCAACGACCTAGTTTGCATTAGAGGGTAAGGAAATTGTTGAAGGGACTGCTTTATCATTTTTATTATTTTTCCTTCTCTTCACCAAAAGAATATTTTCTTTGGAAAAAAAGACATGCAACTGTAGCGGCGCTCTCGGTGGTGGTGCGGTGCGAAGCCTAAGTTCAATTTACTGACTGAAAAGGCAGCAAATAGCCGTTCCGACGCTTAGGTGCTTCTGGGACAGCCAAGATTATAAAATATTGCGCAAGTAAAAGAGTCCTGGGAGTGGGTAAAAAACTGGTGAGGAGTAGGAAAAGAGGATCTTACCCTTGATGGTGGGATATGGTGAGGTGGTGGTGGTGGTGGTGCGGTGTGTGTGTTACAACCCTTACTTGTGCAACTTTTTATTATATTTTAACATCAAAGTCAAGCAATCATACGACCTGAATACGGTTTCTTGTTTACTTTACCATATTATCCTCTATCAACATGGTTCCCTGTGTGGGGGAAATAACAATAGTTGACTTTGTGTGCACCAGGTAGGTGTGTCTCCAAGAAAAAATGTATATCTTTTCGTAAAGATCTTCATTTTTACCTGTAAACCGTAAACCCCTTTTGAAACTATACTAAATCCAGTGTGTTATACATATTATCTGTCTCATATTCCAGTGTCTACGGAGAAATGTCATGTTTCTAGAAACTAGGAGGCATCCAATAGTGCACGGCAGTACGGAGCGGAGTAGACAATGGTGACAAAATAAAAAGCGCATTTTTGTATCATCATATCATTCAAAAAGCTATCCCTAAACATACTCCCACCGACAAACCACCACTACATTTTCAGCACTCCCCGTGCCCATATATCCCCATATATATACATCGCCGGTAGAGAACAATGGAGGAGGATGTGTACCCAGAATATGTAAATTTTTTACAATATTTTTCTCGTTTTGTCACAGTTTTGTAGGAAATTTTATTGAGGAAAATAAAAGGGAAAGTATTCTCACGTTTTTATCTTCCCTTACGTTCAAAAAGATACACACGTAATATCGTATGGGTGAGTGCATATACTCTCAAGTTTCCAATTTCGCCTGGTTAGTTTTCCTCTCCAAACCTGCTACAACGGTCGGTTCATTCCGCGTTGTAAAACGTGAAGTTTTAGTCAGTTTTGGAGTTAGTTGGAGCATGGTTGCATATATGAACTACTACAAACTACAACATGCATTACACGAGAATAAAGGACTCACCCACTCCCAGGATGTAATACATATTGGAGCAATGAAGCGACGAAAATGAAGACAAAAATGTTACTTTCATGATTCATGCAATTTTTTCTAGATGTTGATGTCCATGATGCTTTTTACGGCTGTGAAAAAAAGCCAGGGACCAGGAGAAACTGTACATCGCATCAAGCATACAACTGGGGAAACGAAAAGCCAACTACAAAGGGAGGAAAAAGCACCCTTCATGTACACGATGTGTTAAATGTGCACAATATGAAAATATTGCTATCTTCAGTGCATCCTCCGAACATATTATTCCCTTTTTCCTGCGTAATGCAAGTACTTAAAAAATAAATTCGTGTTGGGTTGGGAGTTGCGAGAGGATACTCACTGCTTATTTGTCGTGGTGAAGATGTAATACCATATTTTTTTCTCTTATCATTCGAGTAAAAGTGCACATCCGTGTGAGACGCTCCCTGTGTGAAAAAGCACAAAAGTACACATGAAAACATTATTATGTGAGCTACATTTGCTGTCGTTTATGTGCCTCACACGATGTGTGCGATGTGATTGTTATGCATACTTTATTCGATGCATAATACATTCCAATTTGCATTCACAATAGTGAAAAGACCTTTTAATATTGCATGTTCGACCTGTATTCTCTCTCCAGAAGTCGCTTTTTGAAGTCAACACTTCATGGAAGTGGGGAAAGAAGGGACTCTCTGCGTGCACATAATAAAGTACCTGTTTACAACCTAAAAATGTGTACTTTTGTGTGGTTGTTGTACAACAAATTCTACAGTTTTTTTTAAAAGCAACTTGTCATATATGCATTGTCCCTTGTTTTATTACTTGTTATGTGCAATTCTCTCTTTCTTTGTGCTTTGGTCATTTTTAGGCTAATCTGTCTAGGTGGCCTTCAAAAATCGCCATGTATAAATAATTCATTGTTTTAATGGATGCATGTGCACGACGCTGTTTTGGAGGCTGCTGCATTGTGTAACAACACAAAAAAGTGAAACTCTTGATGACAATAATTATCTAATTTGTTTACGAAGGTACATTACAATACAAGGTCATTTGCTGTGTTACAATTAAAAAATAACACTAACAATTATTGTATTGTTTTAACACAATGAAGAGCTTGGGTGCCGTTCACATTTTCAGAATTTTCCAGCCCTCATCTATAACCTCTAGGTTGCGGAACAGAGTAGTAGGAAAATTGTTCGGTGCATTGAATTGAAAAATAAACGAACAGGTCTTCGGAAATATACCTAAATAGCTGGAGGTGGAGGAAGGATTCTAAAATCCGCCAATGCCGCACTTCCGCAGAATGTCGAGATTCATTATTTTATGGATATCTCTTGGAGTGGTTGCATCCGAATTCCATGAAGGGGGGATCCCGCATATTCAGGCTTGCCAACCGGTGGAGAAGCAGGAGCTGGTTAGCACCTGCAACAATAAAAAATCGGATGCGAATCGCAACTGTACTGTCCTGCTAACTGTCGGACTGGACTACACAACAAAGTTGGGAAGCGAGCCGGAAGGCGGTTATCACGTGGGTAGCTTGTACGAAAACGCTGGACTGACTTTGGAATGCGTCAAACAAGAGCTGTCCGAGGTGTTCGGGAATGGGTTGCAAACAAGTCGGTTGGCCATGTTTAGTTGGCGTAATATATGCTAACTGTCGGACTAGACTACACAACAAAGTTGGGAAGCGAGCCGGAAGGCGGTTATCACGTGGGTAACTTGTACGAAAACGCTGGACTGACTTTGGAATGTGTCAAGCAAGAGCTGTCCGAGGTGTTCGGGAATGGGTTGCAAACAAGTCGGTTGGCCATGTTTAGTTGGCGTAATTTAACGGCTGAAAAGGCGGAGGGGAAGATTTGGAATAGGGCGAATACTGTCCAGCACACGTTTATAGTTTCCTCCAGGGATTGCTGTCAATATTATACAGGTATTTTAGTTAGATTATATATTGTATTAAAATTAAAATTGCATTAAAACTAACATTCGAATGTATTTTGAAAACCAGATTACTGGAGAATGCTTCATTTACAAAGTACGTACCGACAGATTCGTTGTTGTTGCCACTAACGCTACCGGGAAGAGTAGGTCTGTGGAACAGCTTCAAATTCCAGGATTGGCCGCGGAACACGGGAAACCCTGTCCATCGGACGTTCTAGGTAGTGGGGCAGGCGAAGCACTGAATTTATTAGAGATTGTACCAAATAGTGATACTGTTTATCAGTCACCTGGAGCAGTTGAGGAAAGTCGATTGCCATTTATGCACCGGGACGAATCTAGGAGTTACCAGGATGCTCCAGACAACTCTTCCATAATTTTAGAAGGGAGTAGTGATCTCGAATTGGAAGCAAATATAAATCTTTACGCCAATTATAGCTGGGGAGAATGGAAATTTTGTCCAGTAGGCACTTACATTTCAGGATATTATCATTCTGCGGCAACAGCCGAGGATGTTCCGCAAGGTGGAGGTCCCCTAGTGGCTGATGCACTTGGTATTGTTGATATTGCTGTGCGGTGTTCGGACTTGACCGGGGGTGTCAGCAGTGTGGTGGTTCAAATAACACCCGGTGTACGGCTGGAGCTGGGGCTTGAACGTAGGGAAATATACAAAAGATAAGCATACGACGAGGGGTGGGTCTAGAGCAAGAGTGTTAACGTTAACCAAAGAATGTTTTTTTTAACAGACTCATTTCCAGACGAAAAACTTGTATCATGTCCAGAAGATGCTGTTGCTGTCGGATTCCAATTGAGCTCGAAACCATTTCAAAGATTTGGTGATGACATATCGGTTGAAAATATACGTGAGTTGAGGATTGCCGTATATTAAAACAACGTATTGATTTTTAAGGGACTACTGACGCAAATGAAGGAAAAATCAAAGATTGGTATAATTGTATGTGTAGGACTAATGTGCTCCTGTGGAACTGAAGTAGCTCCGGATACCTCCAAAATGGACAAGATTTGGCAGCTTGGTGGAAAGTGAGTCTAATAATAATTTCTCTTTGGGAATCATAAATTCAGATATCAGACTTTAGAAGAAGAATGGTTTGTATGCAAGTAATTAATTATAGGTGGACGGATCATCAGATTTGCCACGCCAAGCAAGCCTTGTGTGGCCTCAGCGTTAAAGCACTTCCAATTCAATGGCCCAGTACGTTAAAACTGTATGAAAACGATGAAGGCTCTAAATTAACTAAAACCAGATACTTGGCAAATAATGCATGTTTTGTTTACTATGTTTATTGCAGGTCCAAGTCTTCAAGGGTACGATAATGTGAGTCTTCTGTCCAGTTAAATTTCAGTCGCCATATTTCTTCTCTCCGTTTTTATGTTTAAGAGGGGTCATGTAAATTGCAAAATTAAATGTTGAACTAGGTGGGCATTACAAATGTCAAATTTCAATGTTGTGACGTTCCATCACTAGCGTCTACTTGCATTCCAGAGGAGAAACTGGTTTAAATTCATTCATAATCTATTATTACAAATGGATCAAAGTTAAAGTATATTATACAGTTTCACGTCAAGTTTCTTGTCTTCATTTGAATAATAGGAGCTCGTGGCAGACTGTGATAATTCCTTATCGGATAAACCAAAGATTTGTGATGTGGAGCTATTTTTTGGCATGAAGTACGATTCTAGTAGGGAGTCGGAGCGATTGTCATCGTTTTATGAATCCATTGGTCACACGTTGGATTGCGTCGGAGATGAACTTTCCCGAAAATTTGGAAAGCATCTGCAGATGAGTCACATTGGTCAGTTCAGTTGGGTAATGATGACCGCTGAGAAGTCTGAAGGAGCCAAAGTTTGGAAATCAGGAAGCAGCAAAGGTGTTTCAATCAGAGTGGAGGCATTTACTCGGGTTGAACTCTTTCAAGTCGTGGGTGCATGTGGATTTTATCGTGTGCACACGCCAAAATTCACGTCAATCACTCAAAACACAAAACTAGGAGCGATATCAGAAGATGCATTGTCAATTGAAGCAACATCACAACCCAACACAACAGCAGGTCCTTTTTGTTGGGAGCGAAGGAAAGACGTGATTGGTAGGGACTGGATTGCTACGTTAACAACACCACCTCACGGATGCGTTCACCGGAAAAGGGTGTCGTCATCATTAGCCCACTTCCCATTTTCCGCTAACGATGGATCAAATCGAACTGGGATAATTCTTCAGCTGCCTAATCATCCGTTGGCGTTCGACTCGTGGGGAGAGTTGGGATTATGTCCGGATGGAAGCTACATTAGAGGATGGTCAGATATGCAAGTGGACAATGTTGGTGACAAATTAGGCTTAGTTTTAATTTCAACTTTATGTCTCCGACCATCCGCGGCTAAAAGTAGGAGGTATGAAATGCTCCATGTTCAACCCGGATTTCAGAAACCTGCCGAGAGTTGGGTGTGCTCACAAAAATAAAAATATTATATAAACCGGTAAGCAAAAGACAGGCTGTTCATCTATACTAATCGCATTTCACTTTGTAGAGGGAGAGTGGTTATCTCAACACGTTGAATTGTATTGGTGCTGGAATTGGAGTGGAAGGAAGGGCTCAGCTGGAAACAAAGCCGGGGGCTGACAGGTTTGGATTTTGGGATACTAAACTGATCTGCAGTTGTGGATTAGGAAGTGGCTACTCTGCTCCGGCAAAATCTGGCTTGTATGATAACGTCAAGGCCGAAATTTGCAAAACTCGTCAAGCTATTTGTGGACTTCAAGTATCGTATGGAGCTAACAGTGGTAAGATACTATCCTAATTTGTGTTCATGTGTGTGTATAGGAAAATACATATATTCAGTATTTCGTTTCTAAAAGTTATTCAGTACGAAGTAACCGCTAAGATGTAACTTTGCAATTACAGTAACTGACGGAAAGGTCGACGGCTCAGGGATAACGAATTTGAAGGTTTTAGCAGTCTTGCATTTCACGAATGCCAAACTTGTTTGTATGAACTAATATATTTCCTATGCCATTTCAATAGACAATCTGCTGTGATGTACCAAGTCCGTTAACGGAATGCGAGTTGGAAGAGAAGTTTATCAAAGCCGTGACATGTGATAACAGTAAGAGTGCTTATCAACGAACATGCCATTTGAATTTGACCATAGGAGTGGGATATCAGTATAAAAAGTACGAAGCGAAAAGTTTTTTCTACGATACTAACGGCTACTCCCCTGCCTGCCTTGCTTCTGACGTGAGAAAGAAGGCTGTTCAGGAAGGGGTGAAATGTGGTCAGCAAGGGTGCGCCTTCAAATGGAGGCAAGGGAAGGCTCAACTATGGCATGAAAAGTTTACCGTCCCACATACCCTAGTCGTTGAGCCATTTACAAAAATTAATCTGCATCAAGTTATTGCAGAATGTGGGCCGCTAGTAGTTATGACTAATCATTTTTACAGAATCGTGACAAATGTTCAGACCGGAGTTACTGCTAGTAAAGCACTGTATGTCCTACAGCTTCCCGCTTTATCAACTAATGTAGCAAAATGCGAATTTAATTAAGGTTTACGAGCACCGATTTATTTATAATGTAATTAAGAATTATAATTTATATATGTTTTTGTTTACTAATAAAGTGGAGTTGAGGAGTGGATAAGAAGATATGGCGTTCTAATTATTATGAAAACTAGTAAATTGCCATATTTTATTGGCATACGGAGAAGAGTGTTTCATATTATTTGCATTTTATTCAGAGTGCAACTGTGAGCCACTAGACAATGATTTCTGATTAAATTAAAATAAATTTCTAATTTCCAAATTTTGTTTAAGTATTTCAACAACAGCGAAAATTCAAAAGTGTAATACCATTTTTGTTTGGATGGAGCAATAGAGATTCACCCACCAACTCATGATAGGATCAATTTTTTTTTGTTCAAGACCACGTGAATTAGCAAAGAGTCGACTGTAACCGTTCTGGAACTCCACCAGTACAAACCAAAACTTGAGCCATCTCCTTATGAGTCCGGAGAACCTTTCGGTAAGCCATGTTGATCATCATGGCAGTTTCTTGTTCGCTAAATTGGATATTGCATCTTTCTGACTCTCCCAAGGCTTCTAGATCAGCTTTAAGATCCTTCCTGAAGTCTTCAATAAGATTACGGTATAGTTCAACCATGTCGTGGTCACTGTTCGCACAATCCATTTTCGCTTTGAGGTTAAGCAATTCCCTTTCAGCGCATGTAAGACTTTCCTCCGCGGTGACGAGAAGGGGGTTGCACGAGGTGTACTTGCAAGCCTTCCCGCTTTCAATTACCTCCCTCAACCTGCACAACAGCTCCCACGCACATTGACCCTTTTGCAAGGCTTCCCTCACCTTCTCACATCGCTTCACCGCGATCCCGTACACGCAACACCAAGTCTCCTCGAACGCCGGGGTTTCCAAGTTGTCAGCGTCAATGGCGCAGTAGCCCTGATTCATGAACTCCTTCATGATAGCGATTGCCTCACAGTACGCTTTCATTGCTGCTTCGGTGTACTCAATTGCTTTGGATTTGACGTCTTTCAGGGCCTTCTCCAAGTCCGCGTTCGCCTTCAAGATGAGTTCCTCCTCGCGATCCATTTTGCGAAGACAGACGCTATCTTCGCACTTCTTTTCAATACAGTCCTCCGCACATGCTACCTTATAGTAGTCGTGGAAGATGCTGTCCCTGTCGGCCATGGCGTGATAAGCTGCTCCACTTCCAATGCCTAAGATGGCCCCCGCTGCGGCAAGTAATTTTGACATGTAGGAAGAGCTCCCGCCTGAGCCCCCACCTCCATACTGAGAAAATCTTTTGCTGACCAGCTTCAAGTCGGGGAATTGAGATCCGGGATGCTTCCGTTGAGAGGATGGAGCCCCAAATGGAACTTTCAGGGCAGACATGGTGCGTTGTGGTAGTTTGGAAAGCGTGGGGTTGCGGTTGTGGCTGACAACTTATTATTTTCCAGCAGGATCCATTGCCATATCTAACGACGCTTCCAAGTACTCGTCCTCCGATCATGGTGACACAGTATGATTTCTATGGACGAGAAAACGAACATTAAAATTGTGCTTTAAGTTTGTGTTTTTATAATTATATGCAGTGTCACATTCAAAAGGTTGCTTACAGGTTACAGATCAAGTCGTTCCTATTTACAATTCAGGTACACGGTAAATATTAGACTGCTCGGTATTTCATAAAGTAAACATTTGCAGAATTGACGTGGGCAGCAAACATTTCTACGTTTTTGATGGCGTCGCAAAGAGCTTGAAAATATGTTACCGAAAATCCCTTCGGCATGATCCCCAAGTTACCGTTGTAATATTATCCATGTTTCTTGGCAACGACGAACTTCGTATCTTGGTTTCGGATTCCGGATGGCTCCACCTCCCTCCACCCCCACCCACACTTCACGGTCAATCAAGCATAGCTCCCATCCATCCCACTCAACGCAACGTTGGGCTAGTTTGGATAACTGGTTCACGTGTAGAACTTAAATTGCACAATAAAGCACTCCAAAACGTTTTAAAATGTATGTCGTAAATATTACAATGACACATGCGGATTTCCGAATAGCACATGTTGACAGGATCCGGCCGGACGTGTTGATATCCGGAAGTTTAATTTATACATGTTGTGTCAAATACATTGGTATAGACCTAGTTTTTTTTTTATCCCTCCACCCCCACCCACACTTCACGGTCAATCAAGCATAGCTCCCATCCATCCCACTCAACGCAACGTTGGGCTAGTTTGGATAACTGGTTCACGTGTATAAATTAAATTGCACAATAAAGCACTCAAAACGTTTTAAAATGTATGCCGTAAATATTACAATGACACATGCGGATTTCCGAATACCACATGTTGACAGGATCCGGCCGGACGTGTTGATATCCGGAAGTTTAATTTATACATGTTGTGTCAAATACATAGGTATAGATCTAGTTTTTTTTTTAACTTGGGATGGGACTCTTTGTGTTGCTTGTTGCTTTCTCTTCTACGTTTTGGTATACAGCATCCCCTGTCAGCATGAAAACAACTTGTTTCCACTTTCTCCAACCTGGTACATGTGTAACGAAAGTGAACAAAGAAATGTGCCAGTCGTAGTGCAACCCGGGTGAGCTAGAGAGCGTCTACGTGATACTATGTTTTAGAAAGAAAGCAATACACGATTGGAGCTACTTTTGTTTTAATTTAAGTGTAATAATCATTTTAAAGAAATCTGTTCATTGAATTTCAACACACGCAATACATAAATGTAGTAACACATTTGTAATGTATACTGTTCACACTGTATATGCCAGCAAGTTTTCGGTCGTTTCAGGAGCACTTTTCATGATTTTAAAATTATAAAATTAGACGGTGCTACAGTTTAATAGAACCTGTACGTACTGCTCTCGCTCTCGTACCAATT
>JAANSN010004133.1:0-16009 GCA_036850665.1 Dicranocentrus wangi | reverse complement strand
CAATATGATGTTGAAATGCTGGGATTTGGAACCCAACGCTCGTCACACTTTTAAGGAGCTGGTGGAGTTTTTCATTCCCTTCCGGGATGCTGAATATCAAGATTTGGGTGACTAGTGTTTGCTCCCATGTTACTTGATACGGTCCCAATGTTTAATTACAAAAACAAACTTTATTGCGCTTTTGCTTGTTTTATGATATGATCCAATACATTGTAATTCAGCCATTAACAGCTTTGCACCCTTTGATACAGACAGTACAAACATCATATATATTATTAGTATACACACTTAAACATAACTGTAAATGAGAGTGGTGAGACGGGCGTGGTTAACCATTTTCCAAATTTGAGCACTAGCTGGCGATTCTGACACGCATGCATTCTTTGCTTTTCTAGTTAGTTTTTTGATGTTCTAGTATCTAGTTTATGTTATGTGTATTGTAGTATTCGGGAGTTCGAATTTCAGCCGCTGTCAAGTTTACCAGCATCAATTTGTGAGAGATGAGATTCGAAACATGACATATTGGTGTATCGTATACTTAAAGTAATTGCTGTTGTTGCTCTCTAACTCCCCGAACATTACAACTTGGATTAGAGGGATGAACTCGAAGTACTTAAATAGTTATATATATATATATATACATATTACATGCTTTTCCGTCTTGATTGCATTTTAATTTGTCAGAATGATTTGGATTTTTGTTTATCGTTTCAAAACCGCAAGTTGGAATTCATTTTTACTACTTTACTAGCTACCCCTGCACTAATTGTTTTTTTTTCTTACAGTTATTTTAGTTATTTAAGAGTGAATTAATGCAATATACAATATTACTCAACTATGATTTAAAATTGCTCCTTTTAACCATGGCTTGGCTCGATGCACAATTCAAATTACTTGTAATTCACTATGCTTGACATTTTAAATATATAATGAAATTCAAACAAATAACATGGTAAAAAATGTGTTCTTTTTTAGCTTCCGGTTAAATGCGTATATTGTTGAAAATGATGTCGGTAGTTTCTATTATTCATGTTCAATGAGATACTAAGCGCATGTGTGTGCATACTCTGCAAGGTAATACCCGTGAATATACTGTTTCCTTCTTCAAATCGACACCCCCCAAAAGTATTTACTACCACGTAGCATCGAGTACACGACGACTGGAGTCGGAGGAATCAGAAATGATTTTCTGCATTCCTCTCCGCTCTCATTATGATTAACTCGCATTGATTGAGTCGTCAACTTGCGTAATATTGTTGGAAGGAATTCAGTTCTGCTGCTATTTCTAATTAGTTACGTTTAATACTGCTTTGTTTGGAACAATAAATTTACAAAATTGGTTACATTTTTTGTCCGTGGATGCAAAGACATTCTCAAAAAACTTGTATTCCCAACAAAAGCATTTAAGTGCGTTAGAAAAACTAAGCAGCCCATAAGTGCCAACCAAATTCGACGACAGATTACGTAACTGCTAGTCATGAATTCGCAAACAAGCAGAGAGTCGGCAAATATTTAGAAGTAAACTTACAGTAGCAAGACAGACATAAACGAGCAAAATCAAATATCATGATTATATTCTTTGGCTAATAAATGTGGCTTTATGAGTAGTCATTAAAAAAATACTGGATGTTTTATCCTTAGCAAATATGAACGAGGGAAGGAGCGACATTATTATTTTGGTGCTCCAATGAAGTCAGAAAATGTGGTGGTGACTTTGTACGTACGGAAAAAATATCCTTTACCACTTAAATCCTTTTACTAACCATACAAGATGATTCAGTACTGTAATATAATCTTCTCCGTTTAAAATTACAGTGGAGCATGTGTCGCACCGCGTCTTCCTTGATAAAGACCATTGCCAGAGCTCCCGTCGCGATGGTTAGAAGGAAAGGAAATCCCATTTCCTGTTGCCAATACCTTCCTCATTGAGAATCTTTTGAAATTAGGGACGAAATCGAAACCGCGGTATTGTCAGCCTACAAAATAAACAAAATGTAATATATCATATATACATGATATGCGCTATATAACCGAACATATCTTGCCTTTTTAAAATACGAATTCGACTCAATTTTTCACACCTAATTTGAATTTAAAACTAGGCTTTAGCAAAAATGAAGGTAAGACGTCATTTTATACTACTTTAAATGTTTTACCAAATCTAATTCTAGATTATGATAATTCAAATAAACAACATAACATATTTTTGCATTATAACACGAAGAATATTTTGCAAAAGCACCATAAAATAAACTCGAAGGAAGCCATGGAAGACCGTCGTGGGTGGTTTGACAAAAATAATAGGCCATGGACACAGTCAGCAACCCTTATTAAAAACAATTATAGTATTTCATTAAATTAATGTGGATTTTCGTTCAGGAGAACCACGAAATAAATGCACATTTTCTAGACGTGCGTGCTTTATTTTTTTTAACAAATTACGAGTTTGTAAATATCTACAACATTCTAATTCAAAGGGATCCATACCGTCCGGATTTTTAAAATGAGTATGACACAAACGACCATAGTACTTGCTTGTAAATTGTTCAAAGGGATTTGAGGTAAGTAAGTACAATGGATAATATTTATTTCGAATTGGCTTTGACCCGTAAAGAAGCGTATTACTGGTTACTGCGGTTTTTTGCTGATTTCCTGTCCAGTTTGTTGCTTCATTTTCCTCAAGTCATATTGTTTGTTAACAACAGGCCATCAGGTATTTGGAGGAAAACTGGCTGTATTTATGGTTTGAAACAACTACTACTTACAAAGGATATTGCTTCACTTGAGCAACATATTATTTTTCGACAAGTATTTGAGGAAACAACAAGAAATATTAAAAACCCACAATCAGAGATATTGACACATCTCCATCATCATCATCATCATCAGATTTATGAAACAGGAAATTCTCGGTTGTAATATTACAGTGGAGCATGTGGTCGCCCTGCGTTTTGCTTTACAAATATTCCGTTGAGAATGACAAGATATATTGGTAAGAAGGGATCCAACAGATTTGTCATTTCCTGTTGCAAGTACGTTTCCCGTGCCATTTTCTACCAGGATTTTCTTCAAGGAAAACAAAGGGAAGCCTATAAAGCTGGGCATTATACATCTTCCAGACATGAATACCTCCCGCTCCTGTTAGGACTGTGCAGACAGACACTTGCTGAAATGACAGGTGAAGTAGTGAGCAAACACTCAAAATGAATATTTCTGAGCAAAGTACGGGTTATTAAGTAATATCCATACGTTTCAATTAGTTGTCGGCATTTTAACAATGGAATCGATCCGTGCGAGCTTCATACTTTTAATTTTAAACGGACTACTCCACGTTCTGGTCGAGTCTAGCAGCAATCCGGTTTTGAATTTGACTCTTCCAATCAACCAGCTTTTGCAATCTCGGGATCACCGCCTTGAAGAATTATTAAGGAGGTACATGGCCGGACATGGTGCATATATGTACTCCACGAGTAAGTATATACCTGAATATAAAACAAATATAGCCTAAAAGCAAGAAGCGTCATCTATAATTTTAAACAAATTTTTGACTGCGATTCCAAAGGCTTAACTAATGTAAAACTTCAACCGCTGCTGCACAATGTCACACAAATGATGAGGGAAATAGCTCCGAGTAGTCGCTTGTTGCTCCAACTAAAGTAAGTAATTTTGCATTTTTCAAACTGACGGCCGACAACATCATAAAACATGGCTCATTCTTTGTAACCCAAGAATAGTCCGTGTTATTAGTCAGCAATAAATTTCTTCTAGTCTTGATACGGACCCCTCCTCGCTTGATGTGGATGCTATTGAAGAGTTAGCCCTTCAGTTCGACAGTGCCGGGTTTGTGAACTGGGATAACACGCACAGTGGCGGCGGCTGTTGTCGTGATGTAGGTGAAAACGTATCCAATACATTAAACACACTCAATGGCCTTGCACGCCGCGTGTATAGTAATCGCCTCCTAATGCCTCACCGACTAGCATTCACGAGTCAAGATATTGGATGCAACCATTTGCTAAATTTCATAGGAGACAAAAATGTGGACAGTTTAATGTTGACAATTGACTTTAAGGTCGATGAGGGAAACCATCACGCGCAGTACATTTTTGATGATTATGTCTCCGACACGATAGAGGCGAACGAAAAATTCCTCAGTACGGGAAATCTGCGAGGGAGGGAGATGCTGTATTATGGCTTCAGGCTGCTGCCAAGTGCCACGCGGAATGTGACTGACAGAGACCACATCCTGTACCACCAGTTTGTGGAGGCTTGGGCACGAAAAAGCAATAACAATGCTGCTGCTGCTGCTGCTGTCATTTTAAATACATTCAACTTTAGTCCGGCCACAAATCCATTCCTTCTGCGCAAGATGGAAGAGGAAGAGAGGATGAGCTACCCCAAAAATATTATTGTTCCCTTTGTGCAGCCCCTTGAGGATTTGCCTGTGGCTGCTCTCTTGTGTGAGGCCGCAACCAAATTTGATGCGGTCGAGGTTGATTCTAGTACGTTTTTTATGCCGAGGCTTGGGGATTGTTTCGTTGCATGGGAAATCCTGATAAGTTACTATCATAATATGAAGCACGCGTAATAATAAATAATGCTGACGTTTAAATTTTCCTTTTATAAATTTGGAACTGGCTTTTTGAAACGGATTTGATTAGCTGCAACACAAACACGAGTGAGCGACACACGCCGCTGAAGCTAAACGTGTATCATGTTTCACACAATGCGACCATCTTTAGCAGCAACAACCCTCCTTCCTCGAACTTGACCACCACCTCATCGACTGGATTGACAGGCACAGGCACAGGTTTACTACCTCAAACATCAGTGCTATTGCAACATCCAAAATATTCCAAAACCGATTCCTTTCGTGGTTGTGTCATTCGGTTTGGCAACTTACCCGAACCTGAAGACACGTCGGAGTACATCCATTATTATGCCCTCGTCAACCAAACCATCCGCCGGTGCACCTCATCATTGCTCCATCAATTATTCTCGTACGTGGTCTGGGAATTTGATTTATTTAAAAGAGATTTGGAGTTGCGTGTTAATCCGAAATACTATACAAGCACCATCATCCCACAACTCTCAACCATTTCATCACAAATGGATCTATTTGCAAAGAGGCATCCAGGTACTCAGCTAGCAATTAAACTTGTACTAAGGCATCCCGGCGATTTCCGAGGAACCTGCAAAGTGCTGCACCCTAAATCTCGCGAAATATTTGTGGTTTTGATAGGCTGGGCATACTCGGCCAATGTCACATTGTTTATAAGTAGCAACTCCGCCGTAGGATTTGCTGATGCGTTGCAGATGGTAGGTAGATATGCATCCAGCTATACTCTGGTATTGCGCGAACTTATGACGAAATTGCCAGAGTTTGTATCAAGGAATTATCCACCCAACCCGAACGGATTTTTCCCCTGGTATCAAGATCAATGTACAACAGTGGTTGAACCTCACAGACTTTCCCATCCGATACATTTTGGTGAGTACGCCGGTGCCACTCTTCACCTGTCGCTCCGTGGTGACAGCAGCAGTAGTCCGCTGAACTACAGAGAAGTTCAGACTCTGGTTCAGTTTTCCTTCCACAGGTTTTCCAGGCTGGAAATTGTTCTTGGAGGAGCCGCAGAAGATGGCAGTACACTGGCGACAGCGCTCTCCCCTGCGTTTCTTAAATTCCTGGAAGGAGATGAGTCCAAAACAGTGTACATCTGCGTTCCCAGTGCACAGGATGATATACACTTGATGGCAAACTCCATTCACAGCTCCTTCGCGAATGTACGGAATATTAGTCTTGGAGGTGTTCATGCCCACAGTTCTCCGGAAATTGGGCTCATGAACAGAAACATTGAAAGGCTTAAGGAAGCTGCTGCTCTGCTCGCCATACGCGGAGTCCGAGTCGGACTGTTTCTGGATCGATGCGAACTCTTTGTTGCCGCGCTTTTCCATTCTGGTTCCACGTCATCAAGTACACAACAAGCCCAGCTTTCTCCAAAGATTGACTACTTGGTGTGCTCAATTCCCTCGGACCACCCAGGTTACTTTTATTACAGGGTCCCCACTGCTGATGCGCACTTGTATATTGCTCGAATTATGAGGAAGCGTTTCCCAAACATCACCATGTATTTTAAATATGAGCCAGCAAAATTCGAGGAGCTAACAGAGCAAATTTACCACCTCAACATTTCAGCAACGTTTGCAACATTGCACAAACTAAAATATTTTGACGCAAATGTTGCATCCCATTCATCTCAAACTGCTGCATATGCTGGTTGGTGGGAAATAGCCGACTACACCGACCTGGCTGACACTAAAGTCTACACGGACGTGGAAGCAAGTAAGTGCGTTTACTATATATATACCCATTATTGACCCAACCTTACGTCTCTACAATGAAATGCAATTTCGTGATAATTTGAAAGGCTTCTTACTTCGGGACACTTGGGTCCCACAAGGATTCCAAAGTAAAGAACACGTATTGGAGGAAACCCTTTTGGACAAATGGTCAACTTATGTCATTTGCTGGACCAATCGGAGCGGTCCTCCTCATCACCGTGATATCCCTCGCAGTGTGGAATTGTGTTCTTCGGAGAAGAAATACATTTCTGTCAAAGCAGGAAGTGTATGAGTTTCGAAATGGTGTACCACTGGAAGCCGGCATGGAATTGGATTTATACTCCACATTGAGGTATAACAGCTCATATGAGATTTCAAAAGGGGAGCTAAATCTGGATTCAGCGACGCTTCTCGGAATGGGAAACTTTGGCCAGGTGCGGCAGGCGACTGTGAAGGGAACACTCGCTGCGATAAAAGTGCCGCACGACAACTGTTCCAAAGAGTCGTTCAAAAGCATGCTGATCGAGGTGAAGGTCATGTGTCATTTGGGGTCTCATCCGAATTTGGTGGAATTGATCGGATGCCACACTTCTGAAATTGGACGGGGTATGATTTACATTGTGACAGCGCTGTGCGAAAACGGGAGTTTGCTAGCCTGTCTCAAAAACAAGGATGCTGCTGTCGTCCAGTTTCAAGATATGGTCAAGTTTGCACATGAAATTGCGTGTGGAATGGACTACATTGCAGGAAAAAGTGTAATTTATTTTTACCATAAATAGGAACAAACTAATAATAATATTATTATTGATAACAGACATTGTACAATGATTTCGTAAATTTTAAAAGGTGGTCCATGGCGATTTGGCAACCCGGGATGTTCTTCTGGATAGCCACAATATCTGCAAAATTGGGGATTTTGGATTGTCCCGCAAACTGTACGAGTACAGCATGTACGTTAAACAGAGTCAGGAGCCCCTTCCGTGGAGGTGGATGGCCTATGAGTCTTTGTTTAAGATGGAATTCACTTCCATGTCGGACGTCTGGAGTTACGGAGCAACTCTCTGGGAAATATTCAGTTTGGGAGCAGTTCCCTATCCTGGAGTCCAGTGGAGTCATGACTTTGTGGAACAACTCAAAACTGGGTTGAGAATGAACACGCCGGAATTTGCTACTCCGGAGATGTAAGTCAATTTGCTTATAATCTGAGTACTCAATTCCTACTTTACGAAATAACTCAAATCACGTATAAATAATTGGTACGATGCGATCCATTTTAACACAAACAGATACGACATGATGTTGAAATGCTGGGATTTGGACCCGAAAGCTCGTCCCACCTTCCAAGAACTTGTGGAATTTTTCATTCCTTTCCGGGATGCGAAATTTGGGACTAGTGTGTTTCCCGTTTGCAGACACTGGGCCAATGTTCATTTAGGAAAACAAAATAACTGTATTGCTTTGCTTTGATTATTTCATGATATCATCCTATACATTTTAATTCAGTCATTAAAGGCTTTTACACGCTTTGATACTGACTGACAGCGCCAATCACACGTTGCATTAGTAAGTACACTATTAAACATACTGAGAAAATACCCGTGCTTGTGGTTTTGCTTTTCTAATTACATGCTTTTTTTGACATTATATCTAATTAATGTTTATAATATGTATATCGTTTTCTGGAGTTTCAACTTGAGTCGCTGTCATGCATGTTTTCATGTTTACCAACAATTTGTGACAGATGAGATTGGAATCATAATATGTGATTGACGTATCTCATACCTAACTAAAGTAATTGCTGTAGTTACTTAGTAAATACTTAGTAGCCGGGAATAAGCGGGCATTAGGTATTCAGCAGGACAGGTAAGTGCGTCCCAAGATTCGCGAACTAGTGGAATTCGTATTCCCTTTATTATTGATGACGAATGTGAAAGACTTGGGTAGCTTGTGCCATCCTGCGTCCTCATCCTTTCGCAAGTCAATAATGAATTGTTAGTTAAATAAAATATTATTATTTTTTGTGCTTTGCTTAATTTGTGATTTGGTCCAGCACATCCTCTTAATAATCCGATCATAAAGTGATTTACACCCTTTCCCGTCTTATGTTTTAATATTGGGGAGATTTGGATTTATTTAGCATTCCAAAATCACAAGTTGGAAGTCTTCATGATGACGGCTTGCAATTAGTTAGGCAGAATTCAGGGTGCCTCAGAAGGGTAAAAAAGGCTTGTCTCGTCAGGACACTAGTTCGCAAACATTATCCCATGTGATATAATGTTACATTCGTCGTTTGTTCCTGCTTAATCCTAAATCTTGTCTACGTTTTTTTCCCGCAATTATCCTTTGAAGTTGTGCATGCATTTGAAGTTGACTAATTACGGGATTTTTACGAGTTAATCAATATAATGGAATTAATACACATTATTATTACAAAAGTATAACTCAAAACTGTGACTTTCAAATAGCCTAGCCATACACATAATAAATTGCTTTGCTTTTAAAAAAATGTACTCTCCAGCTACTCATCAATTTTAATTTAAGGAATATCCTATCTGTTGCTTTGCTGTGGTTTTGCGGTTCTTACGACAAAATTAAAAGACTGGCTGATTTATTAGCCCTTTAGTCAGTTTCTTGGATGTAGTGTGGAAATGTGATGTGGTGACCATGACGCACGGGGAAATATCGCTTACTGATGATTGAGTAAAGCTCTTTTTCTAACCACATACTATGCAATTCAATAATTCAATATTACTTAAATGCCAGCAGTACTAATCAAGTTGTTACTTACATGACAAGTTAAAAATATTACTGATTGTATTATGTCATGGTTATTAAACTTGCAATTAGTCAGCATCCGGTATGATCAATAATACCGCATGAAATTATTACACAGCCTGATTCGATACTCTCGACACCAAGGCTGCCAGTCCAAATTGAAAATATGTATTTTAAGACAACAAAGTTTTGAAATTGTGAAGGGAGGCTTCACGAAAACAAACATTTAAACCTCTTAAAGCCCAAATGTCAGCATAAATCTCAAACATACGTAGTTTCTCGTAGTAAGGCAGTCGAATTTTAACGAAATATATTTTGATCCATAAAAAGATCCACTACTTTCAAGAGTCGTCGTCATGGATAATCATCTAAAAGAGGTAAAAAGATTATTATTTTTTGGATTTAAAAAATATTAATTTAAACAATCCTTCATTTCATTAAAACAGGTGCTTCCTCTCCTCCAACCATACTTGGACCAGTCAAACCTCCTCAACTGTCGGCTAGTAAGTCAAGCATGGAAGACAAGCCTTGACGATGCCCAACTGGTCTTCAACGACCACGACGTTGAATTCCTAAGAGAACCGGAATTCATCCGAGGGAAAGGATCATGCTTTGTGGGAACATTTCTCCAACGACACGATGGGGTATCCCGATTTTTCGAGGATATGCAAAATGAGGAGGGAAATCCATTTCCAAATCACGCTGTCACCTTTTCGGAACAGCCAGGTTTATACAAAACCAGGTTTAGCGTACGCGAGGACGGAGAAGATGAAGATGTTTTACCCAAAAAGAACTTTTGTCCCCTGATGCGCAATCTCCTAGCCAAATTCGGCGGATACATCTGGAACTGTACGTACATTGCTTCGGACGACTTTTTCCAAGTTCCAAATCACTGTCAAACCCTCCTTAGCCTTATGCCGAATCTGAAGAGGCTTGACCTGGACTTGAGTCATGTGCCATGGGATTCCCACTTTGACGCTCATGGTAGCTTCGGGATAGCCACCTTTCCGGAGTTGGTTCACCTGGAGGAGCTGTCCGTGTCCGGACAAATCATGAATTATTTGACGAGCCCCCTACTCATCAAGTACGGCTCCCAGCTGAAGACCTTCTCCAGTTGCGCCGATGAGTACCTATACAGCGGGAATGTGGTTGATAAGCTTCCGGAAAATATTGAGAAACTCTGGATCAGCCCAATATCCCTTTCCGTGCTGGAGTCCACAATTTTTGAAGGAAACTCCTGGCCACTGAGAGTCCTCCACTTGGGCATTATCGAGCAACGTGGGACTGACGTCCTGAGCATGATTCAAAGCTGCGTACAACTGCTTGATAAATTCAGCGGCAGTCTGGAGACAGCTCGGTTTGCTTACGGCCTCCAAAGGGAATATTATGATGACTGCAAACCTGCTCTGGACTCCAGGTTTGCATCCATGCGAATCTGTCATTGCAATAATAACGATATGAACTGCGACGACTATTTTGATTACAACAGCATTAAATATCTCAAGTTGCGACTATTGGAACTCCCACATGCCATCCTTCATCCTGAGGTGTTTCCCCGGCTGATGGCCAAATGCGTCAACTTGAAACGCCTGCTACTGAACGGGTATCAGGGGGGACAGGGTGCCCCTACCACAGAGTCCGTGGTGGTCCCCGGACGAGAACTAAAGTGGGCGAGATATCTGGTCCAACAGGTGTTGGGCGAGCTTCCAAAGTCCGTTGAGAGGGTATCCCTGATGACCCAGGGTCATTTGTATAACGAGGTGGAATACCGATTCAACGCAGAGCTGCTGCACAAACTGGGTCATACTTCGGGGAGGGATCTAGCTCTGATGAAGATCCAACTGAACTTTTTGCAGTACCAATATTGGACATTTCAAAAATTTGACCGGATGTTTGATCGCGCTCAACGCTTTCTGAACCCATATTAAGGTGTTTATTTAATTTCACCAAACTAACCAATTGTTTAATTTAGTGCATAATAAATACGTTAACTTAAATAAATAAAAATTTTACTCTAACCTATAACAACATAAGGCTTATATACGCAAACCCTATATTTAGTTGCTTTCTTATTTTCTATGCATAAATGAGCAATATTATGATTCATAATATCATTATCAATATTATTGCATTACCACTTCCACTTGACAAGCAAATATTACTACTATAATCCTAAGTAGTTACAAGCATAGCTTCAGGCTGATGATGTTGTGGTTGAATAAATACAGCTTCATACAGTTACTCCCCGGAGAGAGACTGACATGAGAGACAACAAAGGTACATAATATCCTTGTAGTTTTTGTCCTCGTGTTTTTGTTCAGAAGGATGCATGCTTAATGAGCACTTGCTATTACATCTTAAAGCAGTTGTATTAGCAAATATACCCTTACATTTCTTACGAGACCAATCAAAGATTTCTGTAGTAATAACAAAAACAGTTCAACTGAATAACAACATAGATAGCATAGCGACAATGTCAGTATCCTATTTACAAATAACATACGTTTTCAGTGGTAATATATAAATTTGGGATGTGCAGCCGCAACTCTTTTTCCCTTGATAAATAACCCACTGCCAATTCTGAAAGGATAGGAAATCCCACTGATTTCCTAATATTTATTTGTCTGTTGTCAACAAGGAATTCCGCGGCTGGGGATTTTTTTCAAGGAAAACACGAATTTCCTTATGTCTAGTTATGATTATTAATATGACATTCAACATTAGAATATTTAAAAGAAAACCAAATACCTAAAAAGATTGTGTTTATTCAGACGTACTTTCCTTGATCCTCTCAGCATTTTTATAACAATAACAGTGCTTCATTGAGTAATGAGTCTTTTTTAGGACGAGTTTTATAATATCCACACACAAGATTTTATTTCGCTGCAGGAATCAGAGTTGTCGCAGTTTTTAAAATGCTCTCAAGACGAGCATATTATTATTATTACCTGCTTTTAATTTTAAATACGTTGCACCTGGTCAGAGCGTCCCAGAAGAAGGTACGTCAAATTTTCCACTAGGCCTTTTCGTGAGATTTCGACATGACCAAACAAAGGCATTGTCCTTTGTCCTGGGAAAATGTTCAAAATACGGCCGTTTATCATTTGTTTTTAGTTTAGTAGAGTCACTTTTAGCTTTTATAAATTTTATTAGTCCTTGTATTAAGTTGACTTTTTACTTTTGGATAGCTCTACAACATTGTCGAGCCCATTCGCTTCAACCTGACCACCCCAATCAATCAAATCTTGCGCCATGGGGATGCTCAGCAGAAGGAACTGTTAAAGAAACTAGAGCCAATGCCGCGTTACCTTTACTCTACAGGTAAGTGTACAATATATTATACTGGACAAAAAGAATTTAAAAAATAAACGAAGAGAATATAATAGATTTAAATTTATTTTATTGTTGCTATAAACTTCATCGTCAAAAGTCTTGGACAACGAAACAGTTTTATTGGAACTCTACAACGTGGCACATTTAATGAATGAAATAGTTCCTGGAAGTTCTCGCTGGCTCCATGTCCAATTAGGGTAAGTAATGTAATATATCTTGTATGCTTTAAGACAAGTTGGTCGAATGCCAAATAATTCTAACTAAATAAGTACTTAATGTCCTATAATTTAAATATGTTCTACTATAGTCAAGGAAAGAACAAAGTGTCACTGGATTTGGATTCCATTAAAAGCTCCGGAGTTGGGTGGACCAAGCAGAGCAATAATAAGACAGGCGACGACCTTGAGTCACGCACACGGGAAATCATTGCATTTGTAACCTGGGAAAATACTGGCTGTGCCCACGAATTAGCCCAACACATCCGAAAAACATTTGAGACCCTCACGGCTCTTGAAGAACTCCTTGTAGATATCAAAATATACACCGGCGTGGCTTACACCAGCAAAGATATTGGATGTCCCCATTTGCTTGAGATAATAGCAGAGCACAGCAGCGTCAGGCTGATGCTGACAATTGACTTCCACGTGGACGAGGGAAACCATCACGTGCAGCACATTTTCAATGCGTTTGTTTCGGACACGTTGCGAGCCAATGAGGAGTTCATTAGCGGAGCGGATAATAATAATAATAACAGAGGGATAATAAGTCCTTTAGTCTACCCGAGCCTGAGGCTACTTCCGAGTGGTGGCTCAAAAAAGCGCGTTGTTACGCACAGAGACCACGTGCTGTTTCACAAGTTTGCAGACTCGTGGGAACCGAAACGCGGGCGGGAATTTTCCATTTCCAATACGTTCAATTTTAACTTGGATTTGAATCCAGGTCTTGTTGACATGATTGTATTTGAGGGTGGTAGTAGCTACCCCAAGAATCTGATTGTGCCGTTTGTGGGTGCACGGAGAGGGACGGATTCCCACCAATTTAACAATGTTCCTGCTCTTTTGTGTGAGGTTGCGGAAAAATTTGACGGGGTGGAGGTTGACACAAGTAAGTTTTATACTAGATTTTTTATTAGCACTTTATTTTTTAAAAATTAAAATGGGAAAACGTAAAATATTATGGCTTGCTTTAAATGAAATTTTTAGAAATTTGGAACCTGCTTTCTGAAATTGACCCGATTATTTGCGCCACAAAGAACACTAGCGACGACGGGTCACCTCTGAAACTAAATGTGTATCATGTTGCACAAAGAAATGAGAGTCTGTCTGGCCAGGCCAATAATAAACACTCATCTTCTTCTAATTTGATTTCTCCACCAACTCAAACTATAAGAAGCACATCAGTTTTATTGCAACACCCGAAATACTCCAAAAACACTTCCTCCCCTGATGGTTGTCACATCCAATTTGGCAACTTGCCCGACAAAACTGATGAAGCCCATCCTGAGTTTATTAATTCTCTTGTGAATCTAACCATCCGCGAGTGCTCCGCACTACTACCGCTTAACGACTTCCCTACTTACGTGCTCTGGGAATTTGATTTTGCCAAAAGTGGACTTGAGCGGCGTCTTACCAATAATGAGCCGAACTATTATACAACCAGCTTTCTTCCACGACTATCAGCCATTTCGTCACAAATTGAGAACTTTGTCAAAATGTACCCCGGAACACAGTTGTTAGCTCTCAAATTCACGCTAGAGCAACCCCGCGGATACAACATTGCGTGCGATGACAGACATTCCAAATCTCGCCAAATCTTTCTTTTCTTGCTGAATTGGGCCTACCTGAACAATGTGTCCCTGTTTCTAAATACACGGGCTGACGTCGGATTTGCCGATGTGTTGCTCAAAAACTCGCAAGCCACTTTACCAGAATTGCATGCCGTTGCGACCCGCTGGCCAGAATTTGTGTCAAGACATCATCCCAGCAATTTAGACGGGTTTTATCCTTGGAATGATCAAGACCTCTGTGTGGAGGACTATCCTGCCAAATTTTCCCCTCCAATACACTTTGATGAATTTGGTGGAGCTAGTCTCAACATGACGCTCCGTGACAGCAGCAGCAGCAGTCCACCCCTCAGCAGCAGGGAAGTTCAGACTCTCCTTCAGTTTGCGTTTCACAAGTTTTCGAACCTGGAAATTGTTGTTGGGGAAGGGGCCGAGGATGGGGCTACACTTGCCGAAGCCCTCTCTCCAGAGTTCCTTAAATACCTGGAGGGAGTAGGTGACCATAAAGTCGTGTACATCCTTATTCCGAGTGCACAGCTACTGCTCCACCAAGAAGATGTACAACTAGTGGTCCACTCCATTCGCAGCTCCTTCAAGAATGTGCAAAATATTAGTCTGGGAGGTGTTCATGTCCGCAGTTCTCCGGAAATTGGGGAGTTGGGCAGAAACGTTGAAGCACTAAAGGGAATTGTGTCGATGATGAGCGGCGGCGTACTACGAGTTGGGCTTTACTCAAATCAATGTGACCAGTTTGTTGCAGCCCTTTTAAACTCTTCTACGTCAAAACAACAGGTCCACGAGCCTTTTCTCAACCGGATTGACTATTTGGTATGCTCAATGAGCTCCCTTCGCCCACCACCCCACTACAGATTCGGAGACGACTATGTTGACGCCCACTTGTATATTTTGCGCGCCATGAGCAGGCGTTACCCAGCCCTGAGGCTGTACTTTAAACTGTATGAGGACAGATTCTTGTCGTCACGCTATTCCTCCCCAAGGGAATACGTGGAGCAGATGAACCACTCGGTGTACATTGCGACATCCCTCAAAATCAATTGCTTTGTGGCAAAGGTGGCGTCTGACTCATCAAGAGCTGAGCTTGGCTGGTGGAATATTACCGACTACAAGGATCTAACCGACACAAACGTTTACAGGGAGCTAGAAGCAGGTATAAATTAAGTTCATATACATAAACATTTACATAATGCAAATCTTGTTTATATTTAATCCTCATGTCTCGTGTTTAAATACCTACAAGTCGTCCTAGGGCAACAAACGTGGACCCCCACACCATTCCAAGACGATGATGCACGAGAGGCAGTGCAGGTAACAACCTTTTTTCAAAAATGGTCCACCTACGTTACCGTTGGACCAATCGGGGCTGTCCTCCTCATCACCCTGATATCCCTCACCGTGTGGAATTTTGTGCTTCGGGGAAGAGTAGGAGTGTTGTCAAAGCAGGAAATGTATGAGTTTCGGAACGGGGGTGGTGGTGGTGTGCCGTTGTTGGGAAGCGGAATGGAATTGGATTTGTGTTCCACAATGAGATATGACAGTTCGTACGAAATTTCAAAGCAGGAGCTAAATCTGGATTCGGCGACGCTGCTCGGAATGGGAAACTT
The DNA here is from genome assembly GCA_036850665.1 of Dicranocentrus wangi. NCBI lineage: Eukaryota > Metazoa > Arthropoda > Collembola > Entomobryomorpha > Entomobryidae > Dicranocentrus > Dicranocentrus wangi. The sequence continues at coordinate 154 of JAANSN010004133.1, read as the reverse complement.
TGGGCAGGTGCGGCAGGCGAGTGTGAAGGGAAATCTTGCTGCAATAAAATCCCCTCACGACAACTGCTCCAAGGAGTCATTTAAGAGCATGCTGATCGAGGTGAAGGTCATGTGTCATTTGGGGACTCATCCGAATTTGGTGGAGCTGGTTGGA
>JAANSN010004132.1:0-16011 GCA_036850665.1 Dicranocentrus wangi | reverse complement strand
TATTATATGCAGACGTCTTATATATGACGCCATTATAGGTAGACGTCTTACATATGTCTTATAGTCCATTCAGCTACGTAATTTCCATCATGTTACACATGACTAGTTTTTTCACCTTAAAAACTGTGGAATATTATGATATGATGGGATTGGGATTGGGATGCCCCTGCACTACTCACACACACACGGCCAGTATGCAATGCATGATGATGATGCTATATAGAGTCGTCGGTAAATGAAATGATATTGAGAGCATGAGAGGAGGAAGGATATTCTCTCGTTGTTTTTCAGACGATATATATACATGCATACCTATATGCGAATGCAGGCAGACCTACTGAACACTTTACCATGAGAGAATTGAGCAGTGTGGTGGTGTTGTGAGTCAGGGTGACTATATGGAAGTAAGTTAAGGATGAGTAGTAGTACAAATACGGATAAATCAGTATGCTGGCATTGCGGGGCTGCTCCTGTGTGCTGCAAATGATGATAGTTTTGCTGAGAAATTTTGTACGTATGTACCAGTTTTGTGTGGAGTACCAGTTAGTGGCTACGTGGTGGTGGATGGTGGTGGTGGCTGTTGTACACCGTAAGACCACACCGTTATATATAGCAACATGCACAGGGAATAGCCAGGGATGATGATGATGGTGTGTAAGTAAGTAAGTAAGAAACGATGGATGGATACGGATGGGCTTCCCTCGCTATATATATATGTGTGTGTGTGTGAAGAAGAAAATGTTAGAGAGAAGAGAAAGAAGTTTTTTTGGTTTTGGTTGTGCAGCTCAAGCCCAACTCAACTAGGGCTAATCAGTTGAATACGCGGCGGAGGAGAGTCTATAAAGGCATCAGTTTTTGCAATTTGCAAAAAGTACGGCAAGTTTTTGAGGAGAGAGAGAGAGAGAGAGAGAAAGAGCAGATATATATATATATAATATGCACAAGGTTTAGGTTGGTCGGCATTGGCACACGGTTTTTTCAGCGGTGTGGGGGCACAAGTGGTATGAAATACAAAAGCGTAAGCGTATATATAGTAGTGAGTGATAATAGTATGTGCCAGTGAGAGACCTACTCACTAAACAAAGTACATATTATTATTCTAACGTTTCCCATTGTTAAGGAGATAAACGAGTTGAAAACCCATAAAATAATAATAATAATACATCATATAAATTGTAAGGGAATTCTGCTGGCTAAATGAGAAACGAGGAGGATGGATGGACGCATGATGGTTGATGATGTTTTTTGTGGAAAAAAAGTTGTGAGGGAAAAAGGCTGTGATTCATTCACTATATAAAATTCTAAAAAAAAGGCTGTGTGGATCATGAAATGATCATCATGATGATAATACTTACTTACTTACTTTTGTATGTAACACATGTTTTCCAGAGACGTCTTAAATGTTGATGCTATGATGATGATGTAAAAGAATCAAGTTTATGGACTAATAACAACAGGAGAGAAATTATGGCAAGGATTGCATTATTATATGCATTAACATTGGATTGCATTATTACCCCGTTCCGAAGTGGTTCTGCACATTGTAGGGCTTTCTCTCTCTCTCACTCTGTGTGTAGGTGTGGGTGTTGTAGAGAATCATGTATTCGCATGAAATTCTCTAGTTTCTTCTTTCTTTACTTGGTTCTTTCCCTTTTTTAACAAAATGTAATGATATGATGAACGACAACCTCCTACGTACACACATACAGAGAGAGAGAGAGAGAGAGAGAGAGAGAGAGAGAGGCAAGAGGAAAGTTATATTTTTGTCTTGGTAGGACTACTGCTTGGAGGAAAAGTTGCTGGCAGAGTTGAAAAGGAGAAAGAAGAAACCTCGTGAAAAGTGGTGTTGGTGGCGGTGGTGGTGGTGGTTGGTAGTGGTGATGCTTTCGTCGACTCTAGTTTCACTTTTCTCTTTTTGCACACCAGAAGAGCGTCTCGCTTTTTGCTGAAATAGTGAAAAGGGGAGGAATACTCTCTGAATATTGGAGAAACTAAATTTCATGAGGTCGTCAACTAGAGAGCATACGGGGGAAAGTGGAGGAAAAGGAAGGAGAAAATTGCGAAATTTCATTGTGCTGCTCACTCACTCAAGAAGAGTTACCTTCAAGACGAAGAGAAACTGAAATTATTTGGTTGGTGGACAGGGCGAAACTGCATGGATGGAAGGATGGAGGAGGGGAAATAAGGGAAAGCATGCAAATCCTAAATGAGTGAAATAATGCTGCTAGCTCTCTCTCTCTCTCTCTGCTATCCCACTACTCCCACACGTAAAAATGCATAAAAATGTACATTTTTTCCTCGGGGCATATGAGGTCCTGTAAATGGAATTTTAGAATGATCAGCCTACAGCGAATTAATGTGCCATTGGAAATGGAAGGGACGCGGACGGAGGAGTAGTAGAAACCTGTTTCGTGTTTCGTTTTTTGGAGTTGGAGTTCCCCTCGCAGTAGTAGTTACATATTTTTCCCAGTTTTCACTCTGGATTTAACAAATTTAGTTATGGCAGCGGCTGCTAATGCAATTTTCTCGAGACGTTTGCAAAACCATCACTACTTCTTGGCTCATGAGGTTGAGCAAATTGCTAAAAACCGAGAAATTGCATGTGGGCTTTAAGGTCTGCGTCAAGAGTTTGTGAAACAATTTTTTTTAAACTCTTGGCAAACTTTTACTTTTCCCCCGTGTGCTAACGATATGAGTGGGCATGGAGATTTACGGGGTCTAGGACAATGTTTTCTGATGTTTCATAATATTATTATGTATTGTTTGGTTTATTTATACGCAATGTAGGAGACTATAATATGTTTAGGCTTTATGTAAGAGACAGTCAATAAATATAGGCTGAGCATACTTTCACCTTTTCACATAATTACAATAGGTTTTTTATTGCTCTTGATATTTTTTTTGTCATTTGAATAATTTGCAAATATTACCAATTAATTAGAGCAGGAGCACATGCTGTACACTCAACCCCCATCAATAAGGCGGTTTTATATTCTTTATTTTAAGACCGCGGCTAATGTATAGTTTATTGAGTTTATTAATTAAAGGTGACTTTCCAGTCCAGCCAAATCCCATCTTAATTTATCGATTTATTATTTAAGTATCTTATCATAACTTATGGGATATATAACACAAATCCTTGGATGCGTTGGTCCGGTCCGGATTAAGGCATGCATGACAAGATGAATTTGATGACTACATTGTCGATCCTGTGGATATGTGTTATATTTTGCACATCTTCAAAATTGTCGGGAAACATGCAACAGAAATTCGGACAGACAGAATAGAATGAAGATTCAACACGCCATTATTATGATGGCTCTTTTTTTACCGTCTTGTACTTATCGTTATATAAATTACACGATCAAAAATACACTTTTTTCGATTCTTCCTTTTTGCCCTAATAATATTATCGTTTGCGTACGGTTAGTAGTATGCATAGTAAAACGGAACATCATGCATCATAGTAATAATGGGAAGAGAAAACACTCCACCCTTAGTGAATGCGCAATTTGTGTGCAACCCTTATGAGGTCTACCAAGCGTAAATAATAAATGCATTTAGCGGTGAGCAATATCCTGCTCATAGTCCTCATAAAGTTTGCGGCTCGGTTGGTTGCTGAGTTTTTATTTATAGCGTTGCGTCACCCTATAGCAAATATATAACTGATAAATCCGTGTGTCTGTCGGTACTCGGTACACGCAATCAACAAACCTCTCGTCGTCGATATTTGGTTTAGTGGGAGCAATAAGGAGCCCCGACTTAAGCTGGAAGCTGGGCTAAAAGTATGCTATCTGCTACAAAAATTACCTTTAAATGTAGCAAAGGTACGGCTTTACAATATTTTGTTGCAAGAGTTTGGAAAATCATAATATATTCGTCGGGTTTAGACGTAGTTATACCCGTCTTCGCTCTATTGTTACATTGCGTTATCTGAAATATATTTTGCTGCTACTGCTAACCTACACATTCAGACTAGCGGAGGAGCTGTAGTAAAACGAAAATAAAAGTTTGATGTGAGGTAAAGGGGAGGAAGACCTTTCTTTTCTTTTTTACCTTATTTCTGGCTTGTCACCCATTGATTTTCATAATTAATAATTTCGCCGAGAGCTGCTAATATCAGTAAGCGCAATTAAAATCTATTACTACCATAGAGGGTTTTCTGTGTGGGTACGAGGGGTTACGATTCGCAGAATAAAAAATGTTCTCTGCGAGCGAGCCGACAAGAAAGTCCATAAAAGCTGATATGCAACCAACAACTTTCTTCTCTGCGTATTCTGAATTTCATAGTATCACTATCACGTACCACCATATAGGATATTATGTCTGGATGGAGCTCTCTATAAATAAAGTGATGTTAATAAACTAAACTAATAGCTCATGTGTGCAAGTGTAATGAATCGTAACAAAGACGTACGCCCACATTGAAGCTAATAGCACAGAAGTCAGTGTGTATAAGAAGCCTCTGCCTATTGGGCGAATATTGATTTAGCTCTAGAATTTCATTCAACTTAAGCAAGATTCTCTCTCTCTCTCGAAGGAAATGTGAAGTTTAGCTAGGTCTGCAAATTGAATTAGCCATTCGGAAGATCGAATGTTCCACTGACGATCTCATAATATTATAAAATCACAGTATTATTGGATTAAAACCAATAAATACTTATAGTGCGCCAGCGAGCTCGTTTCCTTTGCTGGGCTACCTCTTACCCTAAAGGAATGTCAAATACGGAATGAGCAGAGAAAATATACAACTACTTTACAATGGGTAATAATAATATGGAAATGCAATCTATAGAAGATCCGGGAGTTTCACTATTTATGTTGTACCCGCTACTAGTCAGTATGCCTACTTCTCTCGATATTCCGTCGTGATGTAACATTGTCTCCAAAAAGTAAAAGCATTCGTAGAGAAATGTTACACAGCAGAGCATAATGCAAAGAGAAGAATGCTCTGGTAATTGCTACAACGATGCTTCCCATGAAAACCCTTTTTTCTCATTTCCTATCAGAGTGTTTTTGATAATGCATAGTGGTACGGTCGGGAAGCTTAACACTTAATGGAAGTATTCCATCGTGGTCGCCTTCTAAAAGATTACGTACAAAGCCAGCAATACTGGCGGTTTAATGGAGTGTATAGAAGCGTGTTATTGCCAAAGGGTACTTTATATTATATATATCCTCTTTAAATTTTGCCTTTGTAAAAGGATATTATGAAATTTTTAGACATCCATCAAAATTACAATACAGTGTTCGATGCTCATGTGAGGTGATGTCTGGCTGGCTGGTATTACCCGTTCTAATAAATGCTTTTTGTTGCCCTCATAGACCTGTGTACTGGCAATAACAATAAAACATCATTGCAGTATATACTTTCATTAACAATCGAAGCGAAGGATATGATTTCAAGTTTATGTAAGCGAACAATGCAACAAACAGACACAGAATATACACATACTATGTAGCGTTGTAGTTGGCATTTGCATAGAATCCGAAACCGAGGACATGATAGTGTGACAATCTGATAATTAACATAATTTTGAGGGTTGCAAACTGCTGCTGTCGGTATTTTTGCGTGAAGTAAGTAATGGCACAAAATATTTGCGGCTTGTGTATAGTATTTGAATGAGTATTTGCCTATACTTATATACGTATATAATTAGGTTACTGACCATATCCGTGTGGACGGACTATCGGTGATTTAAAACAGCACGCTTTTACATAGAAGCATATTATGGCAGAAGTCATAGCTATTTAATAATATATCATGTATATCATTATCATTCGCTGATAGACCTGATTAAAATGAAGTTAATCATGAATTATGCACACACGATGAAGTTTGCATGACCTTGACACTTCGCTTGTCAGTTGTCACTTTATCTCAGCAGAGTATTTTGAGTCCAGCTCGAGATCATATGAATACACGTATGTATACACCTTCGGAGTTCAATATTAAAGCGGTTTTATGTAATATAATATTATTATGCGAGTGCTTATCCATTATTTGCTTTGCAGCACTCTCTGCGGATTTGCGTACCCAATTATAATCAATAATATAAATTTCACAAGCCGCTAGTGTGTGGATCTATAATTTTAATTGCTAATTATTACTACAACGTCTATATAGTAAATATAAAACTTATGATTCTAGCGACTTTTTACTTTTCATCCGGTTTTGTACGAAGGAAACGTGCAACAATTCCTAAAAGTGAAATGGTTCTATCCTAAAAATCTATTTCATTTGTATTTGTATGCCAATTTGAAACATACTGGATTAAGAAAACGTATTTTAACCCAACACTTTAGTTGGGAGACAGCCAAAGGCAATGTTGTTATAAATCTTAAAGCTTACGATTAGTTAGACTGCAATATAGGAATAGAGCAAACTTGCTACCTACAACCTATTTCGACAGAATATACATATAGACGATCCAGTCAGAATAAGAGTCAACTTTGGTCATGCCATGACTTTCTGACTGATGCGATTAGGCTATAGGTGTGTTGTTGTGAGTGGTCATATCTTAAATGCCCATTCAATGCTGTGATTGTACGCACTGTTCGTCTCGGTGTACTTTACCCTATTGCTTGTTGACCAGAGAAGTTGAAATGTTAGACTCAAGTTTGTGAATGAAAATGAAATAAGTAAATTTATTGACGCTGATTGACTTCAAGTGAACCGTATATACGACATTATAAGCTTTCAGCAATGGTCTTGGGTTTATGTAATTCAAATGTTGGGTTCAGGGTGGTTCAAACTTTGAGATTTGTACCTCTGCATGATGGTATTTTATACAAGACGCTATCAGAGATCCAAAATTTCACAAATAAATGCACCAGTTCTTTCCTGGTTTTATGCAAATAGATCGTGATGACCTAAGTTGCACATATATAGTTGTTGTAGTACAGGGGTAAATGGAATTGTTGCTTCGGCTTTACAATGCAATAATGGTTGTCATTTCTCATCAACTTCATACTTGAAAGTCGAAACTCAATTCACTAGATTTAGTATATAATGCATTTCAAAAATCAATGGCCACTTTACATTTCTATTGAGCAAAGGTTCAGGCAGCTATAAAACCNTCATCAACTTCATACTTGAAAGTCGAAACTCAATTCACTAGATTTAGTATATAATGCATTTCAAAAATCAATGGCCACTTTACATTTCTATTGAGCAAAGGTTCAGGCAGCTATAAAACCAAAATGAAGCCAAGCCAGGAGTGGATTTTTAAATGTATAATAATAGAGGATTAACTAATAAGTAACTTGTTTGCCATGTCGTTACTGTGTCTACTTCATTCAGGCATTACGCCAATGCTAGAATAGTTTATTTTGCTTTTATGCTTAATATTATGGCGAAAAAGACACAAGACACTGATTATTTAAAGCAGATAGAACAAAACTATAAAAACCTCATGTAATGATTTCGGTGTAATACATACATACCTGACCTGCTGAGAATATTGCTGAGACAACATTTGCTGTGTGCCCTCACTACGCCTACATAGCATCTCAAATTTAACGTTTTTCATTTTTTACGTCAGAAGAAAACTAAACCAGCCTGGGAATATGCATTATAAGTAATATTCATCGTTTTTTAAGGGTAGGAACTGAATATATCCTGAAATCATCAATTAATTTCGTTCTGGTAGAGCCTCGGTAAATCGATTTAAAAGAATACTGGATTGAAGAGTTCTTTGAAAGAAAGGAACGCCTTCCCTGTCAACTTGAGAGCACCTTGCTACATTACTACAATACTTACTTGGAACGTTAAAACCAGAAAGAAGGAAAAGAAACTCATTTCTTCCATTTCTTTCTTTCTTTCTTTCTTGTTCATTGAGCGAGCTGGATGGAAAAATTACATGAAACAAGCTAATGCAGGGAGGAGGAGGACTAGGAGGAGGTACACCTCAAGCATGTTTTTTCTCCGTTCACGAAATGATGGTATTCTAATATTCTCTCCAAACTCAATAACCTCACAAACAAGACACCAACCATTCCCCCTAGAAAGTCACAACACAAATCCTGCAAAAGAAGTATAATGTGTGTGTGAGCCGAGTGGAGTTGCTATTTTTTCCACGCAAAAACTGTAGCCAAATTTCCAGTGTCCTTTTCCGTCTATAGTTGTTTCAATTTCAATACTACATGGCATGCCGTGGTGTGTGGTGTGGTGATAAATGCAGGTAATATACGCCCGTGGCTTTTGGATTATTGATTTAAGCTTCGCTCGATCTCATAAGACATTCTATCCAACTACCTATACTATATATAATAGTACCATTTATTGACACTGACCAGACGAATCAGACATATTTGAATCCGGCATTCTGCATTTACATATTTGACAAGTGATGACGTCCTACCTGCTGTTATGTTTGTATTATATCATATCGTATGATGTATAATATTGATAAATGTTGATATAGTATTTTTGTGAATGACATGAAGTATGTGTGACATTATGTTACACGAGTTAACACACAGCATACTTAATCTCTGTTGTACACACACATAGTAGTTTAATTATTAATACAGTCGAGTTGCACACTGAGGTGCACCTTCAATACATAATATGAGTATGAATTAGTTAAAACTGAAGTTACTTAAGCAACGTTGAATTTCATCCAGCCGAAGTATATTTATATTATGTATAATATGGAGTATATAGAATGCATGGATGGGCGGATGGAATGTAGGGCATCCGGACGAAAGAGCTGGATTCCAGCAGAAACAGAAATATGGGCATTGTGCAACATGTTCTACTCCAGACAGCAGCTAGCTCCAGGAGCTATAGGCACTTTTTCCTAGTCAGTCGGTCGGTAAAATTTTTTGGAACGTTTTTGGGGCAACATGTAAATTGGAAGGATAATTTCTAGCGGTGGTGGTGCAATTTCATAGCAGAAACCTACTAAAGCGAAAAAATAGACGGCAAATCTTCCGAGTTGAAAGCGAAAAATGATTTCCGTAGGAAAATAAAGGTAGAGGTGAGTTGCTGGAGAATGCCACACCGATTCAGCTGCCAGCAGGTGTCAGATAATGCTTAACTACTTCATTAAATCCCTGGGGAAGTATGGCGTAGATGGAAATGTGAGTAAAAACGCGCTGTTATTAGTCATTAAGAATATCTGGACGAAACCACGAGAGCATGTTCTCATCAATTAAATCTTCGAGTGGTGAGACCGACCGGCACATTGCCTGCCTGCCTGCCTGCCAGTCTTTAATCGTAATCGCACGTAATACTTACCTTTTTGACATGACTCGTATAAACTGTTTCACGGAAAACGTGGGCTTAGTGCCACTAATGAATATGACTATAGCAAGTTAAGTGGGATGAAATGAGCGTGGATGGAGAAAATGCTGTCTGTAATATTGAATAAATATGGGAATATACCTACAAGTGTGCTAGGTAGTGAGTGGTAGGAGTGTGGAAAATGCTATTTTCAGATAATTTTCTTCTTTTTTTATAGGATTATAATGTATATTCACATTCGCCCAACTTGAGAGTTTCGTATGTAAGGGAGTGGCTCCTCGTTGACTAGCGTGAGTGTGAGTAAGTGGTGTGCCGAGACTTGAGACAAGCAAAAGAGGATCCAAAAAAGCAAAAGAGGTTTCATGCGAATTCGGTAGGAACGCAAAGTATTCGGCCTTTCTCCATCCAACCCAGTCTCGAAGGACTTTCTCCTTGAAGTCCTTCATACTCTGTGGGTTAAGCATACTTTCCTCTATGTTTAGAGTGACCTTGAGCTAAAATTCTTCCTTGTCAATGCTTTGTAAATCCTGCAAAAAAGTGTTTGTCAGCTTTCGAGCAAAGAGAGAGACAGAGAGAGAGAGAGAGAGAGAGAGAGCCCTTTTCTGATTCTAAGGTGTACATATATATCGCATTGTACCAGACAATTGCATGGGTATTTCTATGAGCGTTGGAGTTTTGGAGAGAGCGGAGCGACGGAGGAGTCTGCTGCAATGCTACTTCATACTTTTGGCAAAATCTGCACAAAAGCACAGAGATATATTATATCGCACCATGAAAAACTGCCATACATGCAATAGACTCTACTACAGTTAAAGAACAATAAAAACAAGATACTATGTAACTACTCTATTGCCCTTAATCTCTTGGCTCTAAAATTCTGATATATATATATATATATATACATAGTGCTTTTCATTTCATGAGGATGCACGCTCTCCGGAATATAATCCTATAACCATTACTTTCCCGTTTACAGTTCACAACCATATCCTATCTTTTCAACACGATTTTCCACCGTCAATTAGATCATCACATTGAACTAGGTAGTTAGTTAACTTAATTTTACACCATAGAAACTTACTCACTTTCATCCTTCACGCAATATGAACTACAGATGCTCTGCTGACAAGACAAGTGACACGTTTCAAATTTATGCCATATGGAATCGGATATTTATACATATTGATGATGACTTGTGTAGCTTGTTTTAACTATGCACAGTTTGGTGAGTTTCATTTATTTATTCCTTATTCATGTCAGGTGTAACGTTTCATTTCACGCAGTATGTTGAGTACATATACCTTATTCGCTCAAGCACATACACAATAGATACCTACATGTATCCCTAGTATTCGTAGTCTGCATTCTTCTGTAATATTTTTGCGCAAACTTTTACCAAATCTATGCAATGTAGGTGAGTCAGCTCCAATGGTACAAAATCCGTAATGAAAAGAGAGTTTCTTTTTATGGAAATAAGTCCATTTACTAAAACATTTGCTAAAAAAGTATCCTCCTGACACATAAAAGTAACAAAATAAAAAGTATTAAGTACAGTCACGGATTCCGTGTAAAATCAAAATCTCCGAAATCTCGTCACAGCATCTTTGTCGAACCTTTGGTCGGAATTTGGAACGTTAGTAATTAATTTTCGTAATCAATAAGGGCTTTGGAAAAGAAGGGATTATATTTTTGTCAAAGTTTGTCACTATCCGGATTTGAAAATGTACGGATCCTAATGTATCTACATTTTAAAAAACACTTTAAAAACGCCAAAGTCAAAATATAAAATTATCTTATTACAGACACACGGTCGGCCAGACTGACAATTGGACAAGTACCGACCGACGCTTATTTGCATGGTGAGTGCGAACTCATTGCAGGATCAGCATTTCCGTAGCTCCGTTACCTACTTGTCACTTTCGTTGGGCAAATCCTATGTAATAAACATACACGATCCCGCGATAGTTCACCATCACCGTTCGCTGTTGGGATTGAAAATAAAATTAGGAAAACGGTATAGCCTCTCCTCCCCCTCTGTATAGCATGAGATATGACACAAGCCAGAACAAGATTTTTGTTGCTGTGGTTTAGTTTGGATTGAATTACTAGTTACACTAGACGTATTATTATTTATCTCTATTTGCTTTGACTCCGAGTTGATGATTTTGATTAGGTTATATGAATGACGCAAGTACTTATGTATGGAATACGTACGTAGGTGTAGGTGTATAAAATATTATTTAGGGTTCGTGGGATTGCTTTGGAATTGCAAAATAAAACAAATCTGTCTGAACTGAATCATGCATCGATACATAGAGGATCAATGTCCTGAATAAATTTCTCATTCGTGCACATTCTATAGTTTGTCATTAAATTTTGGTGTTACAATTTTTTATGTCCTTCCTTGCTTGTGTTCTGAGCTCTGAAATACAGAGATGTGATGCACAATCGTTCTGCAAACTGAGGAAAAATAATTTTCTTGGCCATAGCTGTAAAAAGTCGTGAAACTCATACTATGTAAAAAATTTATTTAAATATAAAAAACATGATATTTAGACCGACTTGAAATGCTTGATAAAACTAACAAGTTAGATGAATCTACTGTCTCCGAGTCCCCAGAAAAATACTGAATTTCTTGAAAGCTTGGTTTCCTGGAAATATGTGCATAACGCGAAGAGCTCCTAATGTTGGGAAGACATAATAAACTCACTCAACGTCTTTTTGAAATTCAACTCTAAATTGCTATATTCATGGACATGTTTCTCGAATTACGTACCGAATTGTTAATTTTTATAGTGGTGAAAGTAGGTGTAGCCTTTCATCATTGTTTTCGTTAATTAATTCGCAAGCCTTGTCGCCGAGTAGAATCAATTTTCAGATGGTCGACTTTCAATTAGTAGATTGACGAGACGACGGCAAAGAATAGGGAAGGTATATAGTTTTGCAACATGATGATAATATTGCTGATATTGGTCATAGTAAAATCGCGTTTATATTCATATATGGATTTTAAGTTATAGCCATAGCCACCAACCGAGGCCGAGTCACGAATGCTTCTAATTGCTCTGGTTTGTTGGAGTTGTATAATAACTGAAAAAAATCAAATGTTTATAATAGATTGGTGTTTTACTTTCCAGAACAGGTCTCTTGTTTTTTTTAAGTCAAGTTTTACTATCAAAAAGTTCCCTACTTCGTATGTTGTGTTGTAAACGGGATTGTCTTCCCTAAATTCAATGGATTTACCGAAGAAAAAGACACACGAAAAATATAGGTAGTTTAGCATCGCAGGTGGTCCTACTCTACACAGTATCATATCCGCTCCATCCATGTATGTTACAATAACTACCTCATGATATGTGCAGATCTGCCGACCATTAGTTGTGTTAAAAGGACAGGTTTATGGACACTTATGGAGCATGCAATTTCAATAACGTTTGCCTTGACTTTCTTTTTCTTTCCCGTTCATTCCTACCTCAAGAACAAAAACAAGAAGTAGATTACAATAGGAGTCGCATTCAGTTCCATTAATTGTAAGAACTGAGCTTAAAGGCTAACAGAAAATAATTAATTTCGCACAAAAGTCAAAGTTCATTTCGCCTAGCATGCTCAGGTTGCATCATCAAAGTAATTTAGATCATGTTGCAGTTGGATGGATTTTGTGTGCAAGAATGAGCCATTTTGGCAGCCTCCAACTCGTTTATTCTTTCATTATTCACTACAATAATAGACACTAGATAGGTCTACCCGAGTTTTCCAATTACATTCAAGACGTTTTCATGCTCCAAATTCATGACGGGAGATCTTTTTTCACGCATTAATAAGCCCATTCCAAGAATCCTATAGAAGCAAACGCTTGTTTTTGAATTATATTTTATTAAAGCCACGGAAATGTTATAATGGCTGATTGCCACCTCAACATAGTAACATGCAACAAATAATAATAGTAACTAAAACTTTTGAATCATTTAAATAGCAATCTATTTTTATCATGACGAAAGATCACACATTTTATAGTTTGGTATATTCATACGTGCTAAGAATCGGAATACGTTCACTATGATTATGGTTTTCATTCAGCAAAAATTACAGATGCAACAACCGCTCTCATTTTACAAGTTTTATTAACTCTAACTACATAATTACTCGTGGAGACACCTGCTTGCTGTTTTACGCCGTAATGCTTTTAAGTCCGAAGAATGTTTTCGTATGCTTGGTAAACTCCAGCGGCTACATCGAAATCATCATACGGCATGCTCTTGACGCATACCTGCAAAGTAAACATAGGCACAAGCGTTGATTCCAGTTTCATCGAACATTAAAAAAAAGTTAAAATTCTAAAATAAATAAAATAGGTACGTACCGCGTACACGCTTCCACCTGGTGGGATTCTCATTACTCCTAAAACCCAATCGTCATTAGTCAATACTATTGACTGATAGAGCATATCCTGTCCTTCGACGTTACGCTTGCCGATGGTGAAAATATTATTTTCCTTCAGCTTTTGTATGACAGTATCTGCCGACACAAAATAAACATTGGAATAGTCATTGTCATTGCCAAACCTAACATAAACTTTATGATGATGGTTTGCAATATCTGTTGAGTTACCAGTATCGTGGGTCATATTTGAAAGAATATACTCCGCTTCTCTAATTTCATTTTCAAACCAAATTTCCATACACTTGGGCAGGTAACCTAAGTGATCGACGTGTCCGGCTTCCGTGAAAAATACTTGCATGGGGATGACGCAGCCAAAGTACAGAACTTCAATGTTGTTTTTCATAACAACCTAAATCAAGATTTTCGAATCTTCTGTGTCTGGGTTTGAAACATATAACAATAGGTTTTTGTAGATAAATTATACCTGAAGCTTGTTTAGAGGATCCATTTTTTGTACTGGTCCGGCTGTGCTCAATACAAGCGAAACATCGTAGGATTGATTGGGTGTTAGTGGAGTTGGAACTTGTAAATGGTGCTGCTGGAATTAGACCGAAACTGTTCTTGTTAAACTGGATGGCAAAACCACTCATAGCTTGCATGGCACGGTTCGTCAGTGTCATATCCATTACAATTTGACCGTTTCTGTAAAAAAATTGATTTGTAAACATTAATTAACATGGAAAACAAAATGCAAGATAGCAAAAGAGTTACTTGCTATTTAATATTGTCAATTACTTTCTAATAAATGTTCCTGAAATCTCTAAACCCTTTTCTCCGTTTACGACCGGAACCCACAAAACTTTTGGAGCAACAGAGGCTGCAGTTGCTGGTGCTAGGCCAAAGATGTCACCTAATAAGCCACCTCCCATTGGGGGAGCTGCTGCTGGAGGCGCACCTGCTGCATTTGTGACACCCACGTCGAGCTAGACAAGGTCAGAAGGGCAATGAGGATAAGCTCAATCGATTGCTGGAAAAGATTAAAGATTCACTCCTTGTTAATTTTAAATAAATAACATTACCAATGCATCTAAACCACCGCCCAACAAGTCATCTCCATCTTCAAAATCCCCCTTGAAGATGTAATTGATGTCTGAGAGGTAAACATTAGAATCTTCATCCTCATCACTCTCCCATCGCCGTGTCTTCCGAACTTTTGACCGACCGCTTTTCCGTCCACCACGTTTCCGCGTGCGAACTACCAATTCATTTAAACCACCGCCCAACAAGTCAACTCCACCGTACGGGGCTGGTTGAGCGGGTTGAATAACTGCTGGAGGATTGATATCCATGCTTAGCAAGTCACCAATCAAGGAATCTTGTGAAGGAATAACTTGAGGAGCTGACGATTGCGGCTCTGATGTTGTTTCACTACTTCCACCTTCGCGGCCACCACCACCAGCACCACCACTGCAAAGTCAATGTTGTTTTGTTGTAATTTGTCCCACACGTCCTTAACCGACTTTTTAAATGCAATGGATTTTAATGTAAACTTACGACAATCTTGCAGGCAAAGCTTTCCTTAAACCTGAGCGAGCTTCCTTCGACAAATGCACTCAGGGGTTTGTGATAAACAGACGCTAAACTAGCTATATGGCAAATCAATTCATCCAATAATGTTGGTTCCAATAGGTCAGTTTCTTCGGAAATCAATGGCTTTTCAGCTAATAAACACAAAACTTCTTTTGCAGCAGCCGGATTTGCCGGATCCGTCGAGAGTAAACGCCAGTATATAAAACCACGATCGCGAAGGTCGGGATTGTCAGAATCCTATGCAGACATGGAAGGATATATATGCCAATAAAATTACGGAAAACTAGGAGAAAGGAAGACTTGGAATAAGACTGATGAATGCTCCAACTCATCTTACCTGAGTTGCTAGTGAAAGTACTTGTTGAACATATTCCTGTGTATCAGCCGGTCGTTTCAAAAACAAACTAGTTCTTCGGAAATCAAATTCTTCTTTTGCAGCAGTCGGATCCGTAGAGAGAGAGAGAGAGATCAAACGCCAGTATATAAAACCACGAACAGGAGGAAGGTCGGGATTGTCAGAATAATCCTATCCGGGGAGCGGCAGCTCCGTCTTTACTTCATTAAACTTTAATTGTTGTTTTTTTTTGGGCGATCGGTTGGTCAGTCAGTTACAATACAAATTATACAAAAGAAGAAAAAAACGATTGTTCTTAGTAGGATGACGAACGTGATGATGATGATGATGATGATGGTATGAATGGTGGTGAAATGGTGATGTTGAGTTGAGCTAGCGCTAGCTACTTACTTACGTACTCTGCTCTGCCTGCCTTCTTGCCTTGTTGCCTCGCCTC
>JAANSN010004131.1:0-16011 GCA_036850665.1 Dicranocentrus wangi | reverse complement strand
CTATGGGATTGTTTGGTTGCTATGGGGTTTTTTGGGTGAGTGGATTCGTCCGGTTCGGTTTGTTTAAGGTAGGTTTGGATTTGTTAGGTGGAATAGTCGTGGTTGGTGGGTGTTAGGTTGTAAAGTATGTTTGGTTTGATATGGTATGCAAGACCATAAGTTTGTTTCGGAAGGATTGGGCAGCGAGCTAAGTTATTCCGCTTGGTGGACTTGTTATACTTTAAAATTTGAAAAACACATATAATGTAACTAATATGATATTCAGTTTTACTTACCACTCTTTGTTTACTTATGTCGATAGGAAATCGAGCACCTCCAAATCCTCGTCTCGTTTGTCCACTTTTACTCGATTTTTATTAAATTTTATAACGCCATATTTTGAAATGCAGCAATAAAAGCTACAACAGTTAATGTTATAAAACCCCCTTGCCTGTTCAATTCTGTGTTCGGTCAGCCGCTTACAATTAATCTGCGTGGAATTGCAATGCAAGCCACCGTTTGCGCCGAAATGCAAGGCATTCCGCCCTGTCCGGCGAAAAATGCAATATGCGAGTCATGCTCTGTTTTGCATGCCTTTCCTCCACTGCATCTTTTTGTTGTGGCCAACTGGTGGGATGTGTAGCAGATAACTCGTGCGTGCATGGGATAGGTGGCGTATGCATTCAGAGTTGTGAAATTATGGTAGACCGAGACTATAAGAGCATTGAGCAGCAGTAAGAAACAGCATGTACACAGAATGGGTAATGGCCAAGCAGAGGGCGTCTCAGTAGAAAAGTCACGGACGGATAATCAGGAAATAAAGAGATTAGATATTGTAATTATTCGAAATCCAAATATACCTTAAACCAACATAACATGATAGATTCTAGAATTAGTGTTAGATTACCATATAAACCATATTGTCGTAATGCAATAGAAGGAAATAGTTTATTCAGACGAATATTATACAGAGACGTCTGTTAACTCATTTACTGAGCTACCAAAAGGATGGGATCTAAATAAACGTTCGGATTGGCAGCACTTTGCATTAGGGGAGTCGAAAACACACACACACACACAATCAGTGCAAAAAGTTGAGCTGCAAGTTGGACTCGTCGAGTGGTGGCTCTGTTGCTGCTGTTGTCTTTCAGTTTTTGGTCAAGAAAGTATTATTATTATTTCTAATTGTTGTGGATATTTTTCTCTACGTCGAGTAGAGTAAAAATTCAGATTAAAAAACTGTCGAAAGAGTCAAAGTCGTTCAGTTTGATTGTTTACTTTGGTGGCCCGCTCCCTCCGAGTAGGCACGGTCGCAGTCAGTCCCTTCAGTGCTAGTGTCTGCCAGCTGTTTGGCTTGCTTGTCAGTAAAGTGTTTCGATCGGTCACAAATCAGTAGTCAAAATCGTTTTTTGTGGCGAGACGACTTGGGAACTTGTGTGATAGTTGTGACTGTGACATTCTAATGAAAGGCGCCTGTCTCTGTTAACCGTGTTCATATAAATTAATTAAAAAGTGATCTACCAGCCCAAAGAAGGAGGGATTTTGTCAGATTTGTGAACGTTATTTGTGACGCTCGGACCGGCTATCTCACAAAATGAGTGGAACACCGCGCAGTGAAGCGGTAGGAGGAGGAGGGGAAGCTTCTGTGGAACCTTCTAACCAGATTGATGAGCAAGAGCAGGAAGTGACACCTCGATGTTGCTTTTCTGAGCGTTTCATTTCACGCCGTGCTACTTCCGGGAAAACCGTGTTAACGATTTACAAGCCTGAAAAGAAGGCTCTTGAAGGAGAAGTAAGAAAGTCAGATCGGAAGTGGAAACAGACAAACATATACAAGAAGTTGTGTGAAAAAAGGAATGCAAAGGGATGCAAAATAAAATGGATGTTTCGCCGAATACCCACATCAAGGTTATTACTTATATTTTGTCAAGTTTTGTTTTTTTCATTAGTTTGATTGATTAGATTTGTATAAATTACTTATTTACAAAAACATTTAATGTTTCCAAAATGTAGGACTGACCACGAGGGTAGCTCTTCAGGTTCGTCAGGCTGCGGTGCTTTCCACCATTTCGTTGTGGTTGGAGACGCCTTCGTCATTCAATTTACTGGGACTGAAGACATATACGTTGACGGACAAGTCAAGTTGGAACCCTATATACCCAACAAATTGGACGAAGTTTACTGGGAAGAATGCATAAATGAAGGTCATAAAATTAAAATGGACTCGGTGCTGGGGATAATTTCGTATAGTCTAACTACAACAAACTGTGAGACAATCGCGACATTTATTTTTACAAACCTTTGGTTTACTCAACAAGCATTTGAGTCTAAGTTAGTGCAGGAAGTGCTCTTGCAAAAAAGCAACAAAAATTTGTTAGAAAAGATCGGTCGTACCCCAGAAATTGTTCGGAAGGAACTACCTTATTTTTCCCGGGACTACTTTTTTCAAGATATCGGGGACAAAAAAAATATTGTTGTTGTGGACACTGGAACGGAGAACTTGGAGAGAATTATAAATCTGCGGGACAAACCTTTGTTTCGTGGACAACAGAAAGTTCCAGAGTTCGGCTATTTTGTACAGAACGATGTAACCTTTATGGTACCAGCGAGGGATATTCCAAAATACAGCGACAAGTGTGCCGAGGTCCTTCATTCCTCCTTTATGTGCGCTTTAATCAGTCGAACAGAAAAAATTAAAGGTAAGTTGTATTATAATTTTCAATGTTTCTTATGTACTCATTTTTGTTATCGTTGGTGTTAATTTGAGTTATTGATTGTAAACAGGGATTGCATTACTCGTGACGGACAAGCCAGATCGCGAATACATTTACAACTACTACAATGAGCATTTTAAAAAGTCAGTACCATTCTTGGCACTGATCCACAAAACTCGAGGCAAGCGGGGTGCTATTCGTGCCTGGAATGACCTCAAGCGGAACGAGTCGGCTATTCAGGAGCGGCAAGGTGCTGAATTCGGCAGGTGCATCGAGGTAAAAGTATTTCCTCAGGACAGGAATTGGGCCAACGTAATTGGACAGAGTGAGATGGTACGCAAGATAAGCGTCGAAACAAATCCCTCTCTTAATTTTCCATGAGGTGGTCTTTGTTATTATAGTTCTTGGTGGTAGTGAGATATCCAGAGTAGTATTTACTTTAGTCCTATTCACGAGTTTCTGAATCATGTGGTAATTTTTCGAACTTTATTCTAAAACAAAAAGTCCAGCAAAAAGTATGCAATTTTCCTATCCCGTCCTTTCCCGTCCGACCATCTACTTAGTTAAAAAATAAATCGCGAAAAACTGTTAGCTCAGCCCTTTGATATATTAGAACTGAAAAATGTCTTCTCAAACTCTTTTCCAAGTCAAAAGGAACAGCAGCAATTATTTTGTACGGGGGAATAAAGCAACTCCGCCTTGTTCGAAGCATATTGTCCCAAAGACACAGGCAAAGTGATTTTATGGCTTAGCTACGGTGTAATGGTATTTTTTTGTATTTGTGATTTGTGAAGGATTTTACTTTGAATAAATGATTACAACTGTATATGAAATTTTTCCGTTTTGATATTCATTTCCTAATTTTTGTAGTTGCTCCACTTAACAGCTAATGTAATTTACTCTATTATACGATATTAATCCAGAGTCGGTATAATTCTTACTACTTACAATTATATTATCTCGAAGTTTTTTTATTGTTAGTCATATTTCAAGTAACCTTACACTACCAGAATCCATGTAATAACAGAGATGCCAGCAAAGTCTCGTTTACAATGCTTGGCTCGACGTGGTTAGATGAGTTTCCATTTTAACATTTTCATTTTAAGTTGGTCAAAGGATTTTTTCAAAATGTTGAAAACTGTGGATGCTAGATCATTCACAGACTTCCAGACATACAGGCAGACGCGGACGCCGCGGCCAAAACTAATAACTTGTCATGACAGTCGCAAGTTAATAAAAACGCAATTCAGTAAAACTCTAACGCGTAACAGAGGATGACCTTAGCGTAAGTGGTACACTACAATAAAATGTATCATCGTATTATACGAATTTTATTTTATTTTGTAAATTCCATACAGTTAGGAAACATGGCAGCTCACAAGCTACAGCAAAGTCATTTCACAATAATTAATATCAATATCAACAATACTTACAACAATATCATTCGTATGAATAAAAAAACAAGAGTATCAATCAGTGAATTATATTATTTGTAGTATTAAATGTAGTCAGGCTCCAAGTACTTGATATCTTTTTGGAGACACTGCGCCGAGCAATAGGTCAGCTTGCAGGATTCACAACGGGCGGTCGAGTCCGGAACTCCACAGAATCTGCTCGTTTTGTTGACCTTTCCGGTGAGGATGAACCGACTTTGAATATTCTCAATCACAACCTCGCCCATCTCAAAAATGAGACAGGCTGGTTCCTCCCCTGAGACTGCATAAACATTGGACCAACTATTAGTGTCTTGCCCAACTCCAAGCTCAGCCGTCCGTCCGGCCGTGAAATGCATGAGTTGTGACGAATGACAACAAAAATGGTGTTCCCATCCTAGGTCTTGGCCAGCACGTGAATGGCATCCCGTGCCAAGAGGACATCGTCGATTACCGTAAGCTTCAATGTCTGACCGCAACTTGACGTTTGTGGTCAGTGGAGTATGGACCCCTTGAAAAAAGTATTTGCTCACGGAGGCCCCTGGGCAGCGACGCCATATAATCCTGATCATGAAATGCGTTAATGGTTCTAGCTCTAGCATATAGCTGACACCGCAGCTACTTTCGGTTTGCAGTCGGGATGGAGAAGGAATCGGAGTTCAGTTGCGGAAATTATTCGGAGTGAGCTCAACGCGTACGACATTCCAAACGCGTGCTTTGTATCCTCCACCGCCTTCAACTTCATCTGGAGAAAGTGGGTAAAATTCAGATTCTTAAATACTGTTCATGACTCTCCGCTTCACGTTGGCTCAGGCGGCGGTCAGGTGAAAGCAATCCAGTTGCTTAGTTTCAGCGACGACGCCTTCATTGTAGGCCGGAGCAATGTCTTCGAAAAGCTTCTTCATGATGTAATAGGTCTTGCATCCGTAACACAAACTACAACTCTACACGCATTTAATTGAATGGAGCTTGCCGACGATGGCCATCAGGTCATGATCAAACGGAAACTGAGTTTTGGGTTCCGCATCTTCCCACCAACACCTCTCCGGATTATTATTAGTCTCTGCACATCACTCCGCACCAACTTCAGCCATATGGTCGGAGTACCACCGGGCTCAGTAAGTATTCCGGGTAGGTGTTCCATCCGTCCCTGAACCAAGAGTAAAAAACCGGATCTTGGAGAAGTTTGCTCCTTAGTTCCCAGCTCTACGCGACTTCTTGCAACTCCACATCAATCACAAAATGATGACTTCCGTTTCTAAACAGGAAGGAAAAGTGGTGTGGTGTTGTGGGTACATTTAATCGTAAATGGGAACG
This sequence comes from Dicranocentrus wangi, assembly GCA_036850665.1. Taxonomy (NCBI): domain Eukaryota; kingdom Metazoa; phylum Arthropoda; class Collembola; order Entomobryomorpha; family Entomobryidae; genus Dicranocentrus; species Dicranocentrus wangi. Next base: position 10,568 of record JAANSN010004131.1, on the reverse strand, counting down.
TATTCGACAGTGAAGCTGTAATCCTGAAGAAAATGCCATGAGTCGATTGCGGGTCAACATCTAATCGCCCTGTATAATCGACAAAAAGGACCGTGAATGTAGCATTCCATTACTTTTCGAGGGGATTCACTTGGACCTCCTCAAACTATTAATTGCACTGGGGTGTCGGATGTATGCGCCCGCAGTAAATGGAGAAGCACAATGCCTGCTCTACGTGGGAACCTGATGTTTGTCATCTGCCGAGTACCACGAGCTCTGGTAAAACGGCTGGTCCCCGCACGGAAGTCAGCGTGCTTTGTTTGATCATGTGGATGAGAACAGATGGGGTGTGTTTCACATCGCGGCGGTGACCTACTCGAGCCTTTGCTTGTATTCAAATCCCTCGGTATCGATTTCAATTCAACCTCCTTACAAACGACCGAATGTCCCCGCTAGCGTTGGCCATAAAGCATAGTACGCTGCTAGGCTTTTTCGACCGAAAAGTGGGATCGTGGAAATTTCCGCTCGCGTTTCCCAAACTTGGTACCCAGTTCGACGGACAACCGTGAAAATTCCGCTAACAGAGCATTTTGGAGCGAAAATTTCATTTTTTCACAAACATCGTGCATGGAATTGAACCCTATTTTTCCACGATGTGAAAACCATGTGAACTGTGGAAATGCATTCTGAAAGACACCCGATCGTTATATCAGCAGTGAAATTGAACACTCTATGACAAGTGAATTTTACATGCATAATATTTTTCACTCACTAATTTTCCTTTTGGAGCTCCGTACCAATATTGGGAATTGCGAACGAAAAGATTATGAAGTTGCTCACAAGCCATTCATTAGGAAATTATTGTGCAGGTGGATAGAAATTGAAAGGAACGCACAGCCAACTATTTATCATTATCCGAACATTGAAATTCAGCTAAATTAAACTATGAACTTAACGTCTGCCTCTTAGCTAATGCCTCTAATAACATTTGTAAGGTTAAGGACAAAGGTTATAGTTAACCACCTACTTTCAAACTGTATATGGATGAGATAGCAGTTTAATCTTTCAGGGTCAGCAAACATCTCATTGTTCCCCGCAACAAGCCCTTCAGAAAGCTGAAGGACGTTGTCATCCTAATTGTAAATGTAGATCCGAACCCCAAGCTAATTGGCTTGCATGACTTTCCAAACTTCTTCATCATCCTCTTCCCGACTCCTGATGAGCCCCACTCAACTCTAGTCCACTCTGAGATCACCTTCCTCCCGCACAAGTTGATCCTCCCACCCGCCTCCAACACCACCAGCCAACTCAGCTGCACGCCCACTGCCCAAAACAGCAGAATGACCTTGGTCACGGCGGAGATTCGGTCCGAATACTGAATCAGGATGAAACTGGGAAATATTCCTAAATTCCCGCAAATCCCATATGCGAGGAGGAGTATGGTCCCGTAAAAGTTGACCACCTGCCGGTGGAGGCATTCCAGCACTCTGTATTCCAGCATGTACACCTCCACCCGTCGCAAATTCCCGCAAGAGCGCCTACCCGGCTTCCTTGGAACCACCCGAAGTTCCTTGGAAAGGATGGGATACATGAGGAGGAAGTAGTAGAACCAGAAGAGACAGTGGAACATGACCCGAACGGAGGAACTCATCATGAAATAGGAGTACAAGAGTGCAAAGCTGACATTGGTAACGGGATGGAAGAGGAGATCTCTCAGGGCGTCACAGTTCCACGGGAATATTGGGGAGTAGGGGAAGAGCCAGTAGTAAACGAGGAAGGATTGGGAAAACAGACATCCTCCAAGAGTGGCGCTGATGGCGAGTTTGTCCACACGAGAAAGGAAAGTGGATCGCTCTGGATCAAAAGTGGGCATGTATTTTCCTGCAAAAAAGTGGAAAATTTTTATTTAAATTAAAGGAAATTATTTTGCGGGGAAATACTTCAATATATGTTTACTGATGAACGCCACGGATTGCGTCTGGCAATTGTTGAGCATTTCCAGGAACTCATTCCACTCCCGGAACATCTTCAGCTCAACAAAGAGAAAGAGGAGCAACATCCACCAAATTGGGTACAGTATTTCGAGGGCGAGGATCCCCTCCGAGGAGCCCACGTGAAGGAGTTGAACAGAGAGAAACGTGAAATAGGGGAGGCTGGTGAAGCAAAATAGGAATTTTCCCAGGGTTTGGCATGTTGGATTGAGGGAAAACTTTTGGGCGCAACAATCCCAAATGAATGGTAAGGAGCAGAGGGGGACTTGACAGGTGGCGTACCACCGAAACAGGGACTGACTCGCTTTAGTTATCATATTATGAGACGAGAAATGAGAAGTGGAATATGCCGCGAATGTGAGCAGCCGAAGGAGGTTAAGTAACTGTTGTCCTATAGTTTGAAGGACGTGAGGCTAAACTCCAACTCGCACATAAGAAGCTAAAGAGGTAAACATTGATTTTTTATGCAATTATCCATAATCACTTGTAAATGGAATTTAATCTGAAAAACAATCAAGCAACAAGGACAATTCGATTCGATTAGAGACTGATGTTGTTGAAAATTTGAACTTGTTCGAAACCATTTTCCTTTTGCAAAAAAGTTTATGTAATCTATAATCCATCTCTGGAACATTAACTACCTATATTACATTTTCGTGATTATAAACCACAATTTAAGAACCATATTTACAAATAATGATTCTCCTTTCAAGCAAACAAGAAACAAAAACATTTAATGCGTCACTATTTCATTTTGCTTCATTATCATATCATATATTGCACGCCTTGAAATTGAACCGGATGACGAATAAGCATGATGACAGACCACAAGCGTAAATTGGTGCACAAATTTGGCAGAAAAATTGAGCTTTGAAAAAAGCTTAAATCATCATCTCTTATGGAGGAACTACTTGTAAGTTTGGTCTGACAGGTCTACTTTCCCAAATATTTTTTTTATTTTCGTCGAGAACCCATCATCCGTCCATGACTCAGAATCAAAAAAATGTTTGTCAAATTTTGTAAAAATGTAACTCCCACCCATCAATCAACTGTTATAAATTATAAATCAATCTGGTCATCATCTGGGAAATCCATGACTCAAATTAAAAATACGCACTCCCTAATCTGTATTGACCTATTTTACTCCCATTTTTGTTATCCCGAAGTAGCGTTTGTGTGTAATGTATAAAAATCATAAAAACCATATTGTTTCCCGTATTTAAGTAAAAAAGAGTGAATCACTGTGTAGATCTATATCCTGATCATTCATTATACAAATCCTTTCATGGACTTGCTTTTTAGTAGCTTTACGCTAGGCATTTGCACTAACGAAAATTAGGGCATAGATTTGTCAAACTAACTCCTAAACCATTAAAAGCATATTATTCATATATTTAATGAAAATTCACTGAAAGTATAGCTTGTAAATGGAACGCATATTATGTTGTTTGGTTAGCATAATAAAACACATGGATGACGCAAACTTCCCGTTCATGATGACACATAGTATTTTAACACATTTAATACGAGGGGATCTCGGGAAGGATTTGCAGTTTTAACGTAGGAGCTAAAAGAAACGGATCACTCGAGACCAAAATTTCATACGGTACTCTTCTGAACAACGCAAAATCACAACTTTTGAATTTGGAGAAGTAAAAAAAAATCAGAATGGGTCAACTAAAACTTGGTGTCATTGGCATATTATTGCTCGTATCTTATGCACTTGGCGTGGCAGGTAAGAAGACACATTCTAAATTCATTTAAATTATAGATTCTCAAAATATATCTCAAAATTTTGTGATCTGCAGGCTTAAAGTGTTACCAGTGCAGCTACGAAAAGTTGGCGAATGGTACAGAGTTGGGCCAGCAGTCGTGCATGGACGGAAGGATTCCCGACGAAAAATTCCTTGAAGACTGTGGACACGGCAAAGGGCACTGGGGCTGTTTGGTGGTGACCGCTGATGGAGAGAGTGATGATGATCGAGGAAGGAGGACCTATACGGTGCGGGAGTGCGTCCCATCTCACGATCAAGTTCCGCCCCGTTGCTACAAGCAATCCGCGGGGGAGTGGAAGTCAGGACACGACACGTTGTCCAGAGCCGTGACTTATAAAATCATTGGGTTTACTGGAAACACACCAGTCAGTGCATGCTATTGCACTGGAGACAAGTGTAACTCGGGGAGCTCCCTGGCGCTCTCGTTTGGCTTGATGGCTCTAACCGGGGTAGTTGCACTAGTTTTCAACAAGTTTTAAATTGTCTAGCGAGATTTGACAAAAATATTATTACGTTCCCTAAATTATTTAGTGATTCGCATAATATTATTAATTAATCGCTACATAATATTCTCCTTCGTATTCCATTTTTTACATACTATGCATTCACAATATTTTCGCCCATGACTTATCGTCACTAGTATTTGCGCATGTGTGTCATTCAAGTTACTTAAATATTAATATACCGAAACTGGGTTAAATAGCCAAGAGGAGTTATTGGGTTTTCCAAAAAAAATGATGAATCAGACAACTCATTTGTTAACAAGGTTTTGTAACAAAACCAAATAAAGATGAATAAAAACCAGTGTATTTAATGCTTACCTAATTATTATTTAATTCATTTTGAAGATATATGAAGGCATACTCTTTTATGTGCCATTTTTGGTTTGTCAAAATAAATTAAATTTTGGAGTCCCCAAATCCGACTCCCCGTGGGAAAGTGAATCTAAATCTAATACCTGGCATGACAATGACAGCATTCATATTCATACTCTCAAGTTAACTTCATAATTAAATATATCTGCAATACAAAATACATGGTGCTCATTGAAATTAATTGTCATATTTTTGTAACATTTACATAATATTATATTATTTGTATTTACTCCATTTAATATGCATTAATTTTAACATCACTTTTCATTGTGAATTATAACTTGTGACGCACATTTTTTGCAATTATTATTACATCTTGACAAAGAAAGGAACAACATCAAGAGGGGCTGGGTAGTTTCTGAGCCACGCGGGTCCATTGTGCGTCGCAGAGTCCACTGCCGACTTCCACGTGCCTACGGGCAAATAAATATCACGAGCTACCTGTCCTTCCCTCACCACCGGTGCAACAAGAATGCTATCTCCGAGCATGTATTCTACAACAACAATTCATATTTTTTTATATTTTTTTAAAAATATTATTAAACAGCAAAACCATTATTAGTACCGTCATCAATGGTGAAAGTTGTGGTGTCAGTAGGATCCACCCACCAGAGGGGCCTGTTCATCGGACTCCCGTCCTCCACGGCTTGCCTCGCAGCAGCCAGAATGTGCTCCGTGTACTCAATCCTCTGCTCCACCGCCTTCCTTGTCATTCGGACAGTTTCCGCTCGCTCCGCCGCCGAGCCTCCAATGTTCCAGGGGACCAAGGAGAACTGGACCGATGGCATGAAAATGTTGGCCTGCATCCACCTCACGTACAGCTCCTGACTCGCCATTTCCCCGTTGTACGCATTCCCTCCAATCATGTCCGGAAGGACCCAGGAGTAGCCGACGATGGAGAATTGGAGGAGGGTGGGGATGAGGGACTGGAGCCCATTGTCGTAACCCCATCTGGAATCCTTGTCTCCCATTCGGACGAACCAGGGCTGCTTCTGGTTTTTGTGAGCGACTCGCGTCTCGACGAGACCTCCAAAACTGGCACACACGTCAACAAACTTGGTGGTGAACACGTTGGGCCACAAGTTGGAGCTGGTTCCTTCGCTGGGTCTTCCATCCGCGGGATTAATCCCGACATCTCCGGCGTCAAACTTGAATGAGGTGATGCCAGAGTCTTGCTGGATCTTTTGAAGTCTTGCGGTCCACCAGTTGACAGCATCCTGATTGGTCACATCAATCACGGCAGCATCCTGTCCTCCAGGAACCCACCAGGAAGTGAGCCCCGTCCGGGATTTGGAGTCTTTCATAAAGTAGCCGGCCCTGAGTCCTTCATCAAATCTGGGACAGCCGTAGTTGACAAATGGGTGAACCCAGAGAGTGACCCTCATGTCGCCTTGCATCCCTTTGACCTCGTCCACCATGGCCTTGGCATTCGGGAACTTCCCAGTGTTCCACTCCTCGTCCCCGTAGCAGGTCTCCCAGTCGTCGTCAATTTGAATGTGGGAGGAGTTGATAAATCCCTCGGAAATCACCCTCCGGGCGTAGTCCAACACGAGGGTCTGGTTCACGGCCGTCTTGAACTCGGCCCAGGTGGACCAGTACGGTTGGACCAACATGCGCTCATCGGGGAGGCTCTCCGGCTTCTCGTGGAACACGCCAATGATGCTCTTGTGGGCGGCGAGAACGTCCTCGGCGACGCACCACTCGTATTTCAGGGTCAGCTCCGATCTGGGAAGATATGGGCGCTCGTTGCGGGCGACAAAGCAGACCTGATCTCGGCGAGTGGTGTTGAGACTGACGAACAGGGGAGTTTCCTCGTCCGCCTTGATCGCGACCCCGTTGGAGAGGAGCCAGTAGCTTTCGACGATACCAGAGTAGCCTCCTCCGCCGGTGACGTAAGCGCCAAGATCTCGGGCTTGAGACTCAATCGGCCACGTCTGATACCAAGTCTCCCCTCCTCCGTACCAGTGGACCCCGGGGGAGATGTCGAAGCAGTCCTCGAGTTCCCGAGCGTGGCTTGAAGTCCAAGAGAGGACCGTGCAGGATGGAGACTGACCCTGGTCCAGGGTGACACGGGCAAAGTCTCCCCATTGCAGACAAGTGGCGCCAACATTGCAGGTGGTGTAGTTGCCGACTGCGCTCGGGAGTCCCAACCCAATTCGCCCAGTGACGAGAACAGACTGGTCCAGACCGATGATTTCGATCGGGACAAAGTTGGAGTCGGAGGTGGGGTTTAGCCGGAACCGAGGTTGGGGGGAAGAAGGGGAAGGCAGGGCAATCGCTAAGGGTATAATAGCGATACCCACCAGGATGGGTAAGAGCTGCATGGTGGTAATTAATTAACGAGGAACTAAATCAAGTAAGGTGAGAAGGGATTGAAGGTGAAAATTGGAGTGGAGCGTGGGCTTTGCGAAAAACTCAGGATGACCATGAAGACGAACGTAACGTGGCTCTTGAAAGTGTGACATGAAATTTTGGCATTGATTTGTAGTTGAGTGATTGGTGACATTATATAATTTACTGATAAAATGTCAATTCGGAGGTTATAACATTAAAAAAGTCAATGTCAGCCCACTTCATGGGTGTTTGATACCGAGAAAACATTTGGAACAACCTTCGAGTCCATCACATAATTATCCACTTGTCAGTTAGTTTCCACCAATTTATCATTCTAATTATTGACCATTCTCCAAGTGCATGATTGTATTGGAAGTGAGGTCCATTCTCGGTGCATGCGACCGTAGTTGAAAAAACAACCAATTGAACTTGTTAGCTGTCATTCATTTCATTCAAGTTATTCTATGAAGTGAACAGACAAGAAAGCAAGTGTTTGGAAAACGTGTTCATTTTCTCAATCCGCGCTCCATATAATATTATTAAAATTGCGGTCTCGAGAGATTTATGGAAAAGACAAACATTTTCAAGGTGTGATGAAACATTACGACAAGCGAAAACTAATTACTGTCACCAGTCAATCACCACGACAAGGCAATGTATATAATTATAGTTCACGTGCCATGCACACATTAACCTTTGAAAAGCATGCCACATTTGGTAAGACAACACGCCCCACTTGATGAGCCTTCCACTGATTCCGTTCACACACTATCAATATCAATATCACTTACTGAATCAATCCATTAAAAATCAGTGCCAAAACTGCCTGTCATAATATTTTGCATGGCCACTCATTGCCCGTCACGGCCATTCTGAATTTTGCAAATTACAATAACACCCAGTCACACATTCCAATTTTCGCCTTCAATTCCTCCTCACCTTACTCATTATTGCATTCCTCTTACAATCATGAAACTACTACTACCCATCTTGGTGGGTATCGCTATACCCTTGGCGGTGGCCGCCCTCCCTTCCCCCCAACCGCAACCCCGCATCCGTCTAAACCCCACCAGCGAGTCCAACTTTGTCCCAATTGAAATCATCGGTCTGGACCAGTCTGTTCTGCTCACCGGGCGAATTGGTTTAGGACTTCCAAGCGCCGTAGGCAACTTTACCACCTGCGATGAAGGCTTCACTTGTCTGGAATGGGGTGACTTTGCGCGCGTCTCCTTAAGCCAAGGTCACTCTTCAGACTGTATTGTCCTGTCGTGGACTTCGTCTCAAGCCCGCCAGCTCGAGGACTGCTTCGACATCACTCCCGGAGTCCACTGGTACGGTGGGGGAGAGACTTGGGTGCAGTCGTGGCCCGTTGAAAACATTCCCCGAGATCTTGTTCCCTATGTCTCGTGGGGACCCGGAACCAACGGAGTCGTGGAAAGCTACTGGCTCACCTCCAACGGGGTCGCCATCAAGGTGGACGAAGAAACACCGCTCTTTTTCAGCCTCAACACGACGCGCCCCGACCAAGTCTGCTTTGTTGCCAAAAACGAGTGGCCATACCTGTCGAGGTCCGAGCTGACGCTGAAGTACGAGTACTGCGTCGCCGAGAATGTTCTCTCCGCCCACAAATCCATCATCGGGGTGTTCCACGAGATACCTACAGGGCTTCCAGACGAGCGCATGCTGATCCAGCCATTCTGGTCCACTTGGGCCGAGTTCAAGCAGGACGTCAACCAGACTCTCGTGGAGGACTACGCCCGGAGGGTCATTTCCGAAGGATTTGTCAACTCCTCCCACATTGAAATCGACGACGACTGGGAGTCCTGTTACGGGGACGAGGAGTGGAACACGCAAAAATTCCCCAATCCAAAAGGAATGGTGGATACGATTAAATCCCTAAATAACATGAGAGCCACCCTCTGGGTCCATCCATTTGTCAACTTTGGCTGCCCCAAATTCGACGAAGGCCTCCGAGCCGGCTACTTCATCAAAGACTCCAAGTCCCGCACCGGCCTAACTTCCTGGTGGGTCCCAGGCGGACAGGACGCTGGAGAGATTGACGTGACCAATCCGGATGCGGTCGAGTGGTGGACCTCAAGACTCCGCAAGATCCAACAAGACACAGGAATGGATTCCTTCAAGTTTGACGCCGGGGATGTGGGAACTACCCCAGGGGATGGAAGGCCAAGCGAGGGAACTCCTCACAATTTGTGGCCCAACGTGTTCACAACCAAGTTCACAGACGTGTGCGCCTCCTTCGGCGGACTCATCGAGACTCGAGTGGCTCGCCAAAATCAGAAGCAGCCCTTTTTCGTCCGCGTCCACGACAAGGAGTCTCTTTGGGGCTATGACAATGGGCTCCAGTCGCTCATCCCCACCCTCCTCCAGTTCTCCATTGTCGGCTATCCCTTTGTCATTCCGGATATGGTGGGCGGGGACGCCTACGGGGATAAACCCACTCAGGAGCTGTACGTGAGGTGGATGCAGGCCAACATTTTCATGCCATCGGTCCAGTTCTCTTTGGTCCCATGGAACATTGGAGGGTCGGCGGCGGAGCGAGCAGAGACTGTCCGGTTGACCTTGAAGGTCCTGGAGCAGCGGGAGGAGTATGCGGAGTACATCATGGCTGCGGCGAGACAAGCGGTGGAGGATGGGAGTCCGATGAACAGGCCCCTGTGGTGGGCGGATCCGGCAAACAGCGAAACTTTCACGATTGATGACGGTAACAAACAAATTATTTTTAAAATGATTAAATGTTGGCTACAGTTTAACTGGATAAATAACTTGACTGGTAAAAAAATCTGCTGTAGAATATCATGCTTGGGGATAACATCCTTGTTGCTCCTGTGGTGAAAGAAGGAGCGCTCTCCCGAGATATTTACTTGCCTTCTGGAACGTGGAGATCCGGAGTGGATTCCACGACACACACTGGACCCGGCTGGCTCCGAAATCATCCAGCTCCACTGGACGTCATTAATTTCTTTGTTAAAGTGTAAACTCTATAATTTCCCGTACTAACATATTGAACCTAAAAAAGTTTTGTCATTTATTTTTGTTGAAAAAGGTGACGAGTGGGAAGGATAATTAAAATGTCGATATTATTCACCATATGTGCTATGTAAATTTTCATTTGCGAGTGTTTTAGTAGCAAATTAAAGATGTTCTGCAGAAGCCCAGAGTGGGTTTTTTTCAATATTGAAAAGATATATTCGACGAGGAAAACTGTATTTGATGAGCGTATTGGTTTGGTATTAATATCCATCCATATCCATAAATTCTGTTGAAACATGTCATTTCCATACACATCCATATATAAGTCCATATCCATCAAGGCATTTACTTGTAGGTTGTTAGTCGTGTCGTGAATGCAACTTCAGCTTCGCCTTTTCGCTTTGCCATTTGCCATTGCAACAAGGACAGATATTATGGTGGAACTGGAATGTGGAAACATAATATTATGCAAAGCTTATAATAAAACCATTGAAAATACTCACCCACATCAGCAGCTTTATGAATTTTGCAAAAGCAGCTTTATTATATGATGATTGCCGGCTGCGGGGAATAATGTTATCAGTTTGTGGTGGATTGTAAAATGGGAGCAGTAACATCATCAC
>JAANSN010004130.1:0-16014 GCA_036850665.1 Dicranocentrus wangi | reverse complement strand
AGAACAATCCCAATCAACCTGTAAAACACCCTCCAAACAACCAGTAGAACAATCCCAATCAACCTGTAAAACACCCTCCAAACAACCAGTAGAACAATCCCAATCAACCTGTAAAACACCATCCAAACAACCAGTAGAACAATCCCAATCAATCTGTAAAACACCCTCCAAATAACCGGTAGAACAATCCCAGTCAACCTGTAAAACACCATCCAAACAATTACAGACTTACAGCCCTCTATTACAAATATTAGCTTTCTTTTCGCTTGTACCTCACGCAAAGCTTTCAAAAGATATTAAATGCTATCAGTCAGCTAATGATAATCGGATGTCTGACTGGTGATAGCGCGACGTGGATCTTTTAATGACTATTGCCTTGTCTTGCCTAGTTCTCGGTCGTAGTCGTCCTCCGTTTGGCTGAGAACTTTCTCATCTCTAATTGTGTGATAAAAAGGTTCGTCAATCATCTTTGAAACAGGTCATACCTTTGCATATTATTGCGGTGAGGAAAACTTCAAAAAAGGGTCAAAAACTTATTTGCATACCATTGCGATATGGAAAAGCTCAGCGCTTACAAAGTAGTGTGCACATTGCACATCAAGCAATATCCCCATCCTTTCCGAAGGGACCAACTGGTATCAGCTGCGTACTGTTTACATATACAAAATATCCTTACATAATATGTATATTGGGGGAAAACTCGGGGACGGCTCTAGATCGCCTCTGCTTACATCAAGACAACTAATGTCGGCTTTGGCTCGGTTCCGACGGAGCATTAGTCTTGCTTAATTGGCATTGCCTCAATTTACCTTGCAAAAAGTAGGAATCCTGATGGTAAACAGATCGACAAAATGACAAATTTGACGTACCCAAAGTCAGGCGGTCAATATATGTCAGTCAACGTCAATCGTCTTTGTTATACCATTAATATATTATTAAAGACCCAATTAAATATCGACATCACAAGCCTAGTGCGAAGGTTGACATTTTTTGCTGTACTTCACTCAAAATGGAACCATGGTAAAACTTGCAACGAAAAATGATCCCCTCAAGGATTTTTCGCTACGTTTGCAAATATTTATTTGCATATTTAATACTTAATATGAAGCACTGAATTTGATAGGGCATAGGGCGAAACGGTCTTGGTAACCCAACTCTGACACCCTATAAATGTAATATAAAGGGGTGCAGAAATTCCTAAGTGTTTGTAATCGGCGATGACCCCTGTTAAGGTGATGACATTTTAAACCCGCAGCTAGTTCGAGCGTTGAATTAATCGAGTGGAATGTGGAATTACTTGCGCGTACACAATTAGTAGTTAATTTAAGTAAAAGGAAATATTTATTTAACGGAACGAACGGAAAATGAATTGAAACTGTTAAATTTAAGTAATAAATCAATCGGAAAGTAGTGCAATTCTATGGGGGGTAAAGCAGGATAGTCGTAGTTACGACTTACACGACCGGCCCGAATTACTCTCGATTGCACTCGTTACTCGGGATTAATTAAATAACTACTAACTTAATTACGCGCAAAGACAACTGGCGACATATGCGTCAAACCAGTAAATGAAGGGAAGGGTGTGGTGACTACCCGTCATGTGCGACAGGGCCAGACACACGACAGAACAAAGAAAGACACTCATCAAAATAATAATGATAATAATAATATAATCCGACGAGTTGAGTCGTGAAGATGAGTTGATGATGAGGATAGATGAGATGAGAAGTGCAGTAGTGAAGACGGGGGATGATGATGATGAAAATCTCCGGAGAGCGATGTCACTCAATCCAGGAAACCAAAACCCCCCGTACCGGAGGATTGACCGGCAACCTTCAGCAGGGCAGTGGGTCCTCGGACCAAAACGGAATTATAATTCCAACAATACAGAAAGGGAACACTGAAAAACCCGAAAGAGACACACAAAAATGAGTAATGGTGGCGGTGGTAGGAAAACGGAGCAGAGTGAACACAACTCGTCAGAACACACTCCAGGAGAAACAGTTTGTACATTTGTAAATACCTTGTATATATTTGTATATTTTAGCTTACCAATCGGTGTCCGAGTTCGGGGAACTCAAGGAAATGTCCGACAAGTTTTCGGGGAACTCAAGGAAATGTCCGACAAGTTTTCGGGGGAAAACTAGTGTCCACCGTGAGTTGCTTTTAGGTTAGTTAGGTTAGGCTTCAATAATACAACTAAATTGTAAATGGGAGAGCAAGAGCGGAAGAAGACTCCTCTCGCTCTTCTCCAAGAAAATAATATGCTTTTATCCCTGATGGAATGCCACCTTCCAATTTTAGGTACTCTGTATGTCCTTTTGATGATAATACGGGAGACGAAAAACCGTATTATCATCAAAGTCATTTGAATAAACTGTGGATGAAAAGGTATGCGTATAATCTACGTAGGTGTCGTGAGATAAGCCACTTGGCTGTGTACCTTTGTTCCTAAATGCGGACCTACGTTGTAGCTCCGCATCAAATTCTCCGAGAGTGACCCAAATGAATGTTTTACGATTTATTCATTTTATTCATCACCTTCAATTTTCATATCCATTTGAATTAAAAATACAACATGCATGTGCTGGTTGGTATTGACAATGCGATTGTAAAGTAGGGTTAAATAGCTTCAAGAAAGGGAATATTGCTTTACTGAATTTTTAAGTTCAACAAAAAACGCAGAAAAGTTTTGGACAACAAGGATAAAACATGTGTGTTCAGTGCAAAGCCACAACATTAAGATTCACCATACGTTTTCGACAATGTATATTGCCGATGTGTACGAGCTAATATATGTAATTACATCAGAAACTCAGAAATTGCATTCCATTTTTGCTAGTTTTTAATAATGAAGTTAGTTGAACTTTCTAGCAGCTTAATCGCTAAGGTATTACTTGGTTTTTGGCTAATCATCTCGGCGCTCCCTTACAACAATTCGGAACGGTTTGGGTTTCAGCAATAATCCGGGTACGCAATTTAAATCCGCTACGGGACAATCTGGATCAGGGTCAATATTAAAATTCTGAAAAATGTAAATCATAAACAAATAGAGTGTATCCATGGCCACTGATTCCCCTAAACACTTTCGCTTTCCAGTCGAAAACGGGATGAATGCATCCCTTCGGACGACCTTGGACTTATCTTCGCTCAGAAATCGTTCAGGATTAAACTCTTCCGCGTCATCTCCCCAGAGGGTTGGTTCGTGAAGGATCGAGTACAAGTTGGGAATTATTAGGGAATTTTTTTCTAGTGAATATCCTTGAAACTCAATGCTCTCCAGGAGTCTGTGAGGATTTCCTAAGGCGGTTACATTTGAAATACGTAAAGTTTCCAAAATTACCGCCTCCGCGTATGGCATCCTTGAGAAAAAAGCAAATAGCTACAAATGCATTTGCGGTCATCATTAGCATTTTAAAATGTCACACATTGCATACATCTGTCTGTCAGACAAACTTGGTGTACGTGAGTTGCCAATGACGTCATCTATTTCCTTCTGCAACCTTCTCTGCACGCTCCTTTGTTGGCTCAAATAAATCAAAGCCCATTCTAAAGTTAGACCTCTGCAAATCGTAAATGTTACAAAACGTTCAAAAAGCCAATTTAGACAAATAATGAGGAAATATCAATTTTGCAAATTACGTTGTGTCAATTGAGGCGATGAACATGTCAGAAACCAGGACCACTAAGTTATTATCTGAAATCAATATAACGTTTTACTTGTGTCCTGATTGGATTTCGCTGAAATTAATTTGAACTTGTAGTAAACTTGTTTATTTTTATAGTAAACTAAAACTGACACGTACACCCTGAATCCTCATAAAAAGTACTAGTTTCATCTACCGTTGATTCCATTTTAATCAGAAAATAGTCAATGAATCCGCTGAAAGCGAAAAAAAGTCAAGTTTAGAGATTTATTGGTAACAATCATAAATAGATATCATTTTACTAAGTACGTTGGATTGGACGGGTCTAGGTTGGCTTTATTCTTGTTTATTCGCTTAGTAACAAATTCTTTGAGTTTAGCTATATTCTGTTCTAGGGCAGCCCAACCAAAGAAGCCAGGTGATATAAATCTTAACGCAGGAAACAACAGAAGTCCCGATGAACAAGCCGCGTTAAATGAACTGCAAAGTTTTTAAATATAAGACACATATTGAATTAGAATTTCGCCTTAAGCACATATATCCTTAATCCTTAAATCAGTGTTTTAGCTTGTTGCGTTGCGATGACGAACTAATTAGCTCGCTGCAAACGAACGGCGAGCTTACGATCTTGCCATTTATGTCCGTCTGTCACGATTTTCTTAAACAACAATTTAATTATTTTGATGTGGGACAATTGAGTTGGGTTGGATGGTTAAGTCGACAGGGTGGGGCTGTTTCACATGGCTGATTGGTAGGTCTCATAGAGGTGATTGGGTGCCCTACTGGGATGGGATGGTGACGGTATTTGCCACCCTTTCGCCCAGCATCGGCCGTTGAAATTTTAGGATATATTTTCCCGCAAGTTATAACATTATAGTCATGTATTTTGGGTGTCCTGCAGGGTAGTATGTATCCACATGTATATGTACGACCCCATTTGTTAAAGCATGAAAATAGTAAGACATGGATAAGGTGATAACTACTTTTCAGGTTACGGAACTTAGAAATACTTGTTATTATCAAGTCAGGACGGTAAAATTCAAATACAATACAGACAGGTGCTGGTGCCAGTATTTTATTCATCCGCGTCAGACTAGCTTTCCATATTTTATAAAACTTTCTATAAGGACCCTAATGTATCGCTATACATATCTATAAAGATCCTTGTGCATCGTTATACATACCTATGAGGATCCTAATGTATCGTTATACATATATGTAAGTATCCTTCCTTATTTATCGTTATTAATATCTACAAGCGTCCTTAGTTATCGTTATGCTTATCTATAAGGATGCTTATGCATTGTTATACGTATCTATAAGGATGCTTATGCATCGTTATACGTATCTATAAGGATGCTTATGCATCGTTAAACATATCTATAAGGATGCTTATGCATCGTTAAACATATCTATAAGGATGCATTATACATGTAAATACGTCAAAAACCTTTTTCCATGTATGAAAGCCACGTATGGGTGGCCATATGGACCCATGAGGGCCAGGTCTACCTTTCTTGGCTGCAAAATAAAACTTAATATAGTACCTTACCTCGTGAAAGCTTCCACCAGCTCAGCAACCTCTTTCTTTTCGTCAGCATCTCCGTTCGAAACCATTAGCCCCCACATAGTTGCAGTAAGAAAATGGAGAAATAAGCCATTTCCAGCTATCGGAATGTTCAAGTCTCTTCCAAAAAGCGTAGCAAGTCCTCCAAGCTCATCCATAACGTGACGTTCCAAATGCAATGCTTTTCCAAATCCAAGTGGTTTTAAAGTTTTTATCAAAAACCTGCGCTGAATATCCCAGTTAGGACCGTCTGATAGCGCTACACCTAACAAAACAATGAAAGATATGTAAAGTTAAAATTTGGGCCATTTATTAGCTCGCTGTTAAACAGAGGAGCTTATGATCTTGCCGTGTCTGCGTCTGTCTGTATTGTCACGCTTTCGTTTCGTAATACCGTGGCATCTTCTAGCATAGGGGTGCAAATTTAAAACATTTTTTCCTCCGAGATACAAAATCAAGGCAGATTGACGATTATCAACAGGTATATGGGTGGTGTTCTGCAGGTTTATTGTATTTGTTCTACGGGTTTGTTGTATGTGTTTTAATAGGTATATTGGGAGTTCTCTCCTTTTCTTGGAGTGTCGATTGCGCAATCATTTGTGTGTTTGTATCAGACCATAAGATTATTTGATTAAGGTTGTGTAGAGGCTAGGTTGTTTAGGGCATAACCCCATTCGCTGCCAAATTTTATGAATCGAGCTTATGATTTTAACCAAACAAATGAATCAACCCTCGAACAACGTCGAACATCCATCAGCCTCGTAGAACTTCAGTAGTCTCCATCAGATACTCTAAAACGCACGACTACCGAGCCAGTAACACAATCATCGATACATGACCAAAGTGCTCTTAAATACTGAGCCAAATAGAACAAAAAATACTTCAAATAATTTGACATTTTACACGTCGAACGTGTTTTAACACCTAGGATAAAATATCCAAAAATTGGATGTGCTATCTGCCCATGATTTGGCGTAGGATTAACGCCAGACAGGGCCACCAATCCTCCTTGAGTGCCGCACTGACCTACCATTCCTATCTAACCTTACTAGTCATCTTAGCGTACGATTTCCACTCAACCCAGCCTCGAACCCTTTAGATTGAGGACAACCCAACTCAAATGGTTTTATGCCTAGCTCCTCTCCAAATCTTCCAAATTTGAAAGTTTGAAATCGTATACTAAGCCAGCCTAAAACCGCAGAATGCTCCCAATGAGGTCAAAATACTAGCAAAAACCCCCATAGAAACAAAAAAACCCCATAGCAACCATAAACCCCCATATCAACCATGAACCCCCATAGCAACCAAAAACCCCATAGCAACCAAAAAACCCCATAGCAACCAAAAAACCCATAGCAACCAAAAAACCCCATAGCAACAAAAAATCCTCATAGCAACCAAAAACCCTTATAACAACCACAAACCCCATAGCCCGCACAAGTCCCAAAAACCTAATAACTAATAGCTACAAAAAAGTTCTAACAGCCAAAAAACCTACAGTAGCAGAAAATCGACTTTACAACACTCCTAATCAACCTGTAGAACGCCCATAATTACTATGAAAAACATCACCAATCAACCAGTACAACACCTCCAATCCACCAGTAGAACACCCCCAGTCACCCAGTAGAACACACTGCAATCAACCAGTAAAACACTCCCACCCAAGTCAGTATTACGTTACGTGAGATTATGATTACATGTCCAAAGTATACAAAAAATCCTGGGTCAGTAGAACACAAACCTCCCAAATTTGACATTTTCATAGTAAAAACTCATAGTAAAAACGTCCCGAAATGGGACTAAAACGATTCCATACATTGTGGACCACCCAATCCTACCTATACCAGCCTCACCAATCATCCATGCGTAACAAATCCACCGTCCCAAATTGTCCAATCACAAAATAATTAAATTACTCATTAATTATAATCGTGACAGACGGACGGACAAACAGACGGAGAGACATGGCATGATCAGAAGCTCGCCTTTGATTTGCAGCAAACTAATATTGTAAATTCAAAACCTGTTATTTTACCAAAGTTTTTAGAATAAGTCAGAAAGACAGGGTTTTTGGGTCTTCCAGTAACCACGTCCTTGGATAACAATTGCTTCAACATTTCGTATTCACTGATGACGAACACTCTATATTTTAATTAGCATAACTGTATAAAAAACCTAATAAAAAATCTCCATCGGAATAATTTTTACTTACTGTTGATTTCCCATTTTATAGGTGAAAATTGGACCATACTTTCTCGCCAATTTACAAAACGTCAGGTGTGGACTGCCATCACGCACAAGGTCAAACAAGTTACTGATTACTGGGATCAACCAGGGCCCTGCAAAGTCAATTTTAATATATATGTCTTTAATTTGCAATATTTTTGGTTTTTGAAGTAATTGCAACAAAAATTAGAGAAACTAACCAGGTGGAGATCTGCCATGTCGTTTGTTTTGGTCGAAGAAGATAAGTGCAAATAAGATAACGAATACGCAAGTCAATTCTAAAAGCATTTCAGAATGCTAGTATTAATTACTACTATCACTTTTCTTAGGCTTCTGTGTTAAAATGATTGACTGATATGAAATGACTGTTAGCTACAACTCACACGAAGGAAATGTTCCGTTTCTGAAAAATGCTCTCACGTTATATACACTACATTTCACATACTGTCTGCAATGTATGTATATGAACATACTCATTCTAATTCACTTATATTACACAACATGATTGACCCAATAAAAGGTTTAAAAATCATATTTCGTTTTCACTTGAGCCATCAAATCCTTTATTTTACCGCGGCGGCGCAATCGTACGTACAATGGTCAAAATTTCAACTACGACACAAATCGCAGTAATAAAATTTGCCGTTCCAAACAATTTTTCCTAACTCACTTATATGTAAAGTACATGCAAAGCTACAAAACTCTCCGAAGGATGAGATTTATCTAAAACCATATTTTAGTACCTTCGTTGCAACACACTTTTCTCAAATAAAGCGGCAACAGAAATAAAATAAAGACCCATAAACTAAATAAGCGGGCGGCCGAAAATTAAAATTCTCTATTACAATCCTAATCCGACTCTTATGGATGAGGTTTGATCAAATCAAAATGTGTTGCCGGCAATGAAAAATAGACTGTTGACACAACTGTGAAGCGGTACTTTTTTGCTTTGTTAATCGGTATACGCAAGTTAAGAGGTGCGGGTGGAATTAATTTCTACTCGATTAGATAACACCACTGTCCAAATCACTGGGAGCATGACCTTCATATGCAATCGACTGGAATAATAAAGTAATTTTGAACCTTTCTTAGTGTTCCACTAATTTAAAATTGGTGACTGAATTGTTAATGAAATTGTTAATTACAAATTAAAATGAAATGTTAAATAACCTTGACCCCTGGTACTTATCTTCACGTTTACTGTTGAATTTGTACTTTCAGTTCACATATCGTCATATCAATAAAGCGATATGTACAAATTACAGGCGTACTGTTCATGCTGGAATTTTTGCACTTAAAAAATTCACGTTGTCTATACTGACGACTACAAAAATGATTTACACGTTTCCCATTTCACGTTGCCCTGCTATGTCTTGACAATCGCATCCCAATCACATTTAAATGATCATCTCCAGTAGTGTGATAAGTTCTCCGGTCATGCAGGAGACAAAATAACAGGCTGGGTAGCAACAGGCAGCAGAACATTTTCCTAGTGTTATTGTTTGGAAATTGGAAAAGCTTTACCTATCTACTTGATCTCTTGCAACCATTGTCACTTCCTTTCGATTTAGCTTAAAAATGTTTTATAATTCTACAATTTAAAATTTTTCATATATGCACTACTACATGCACATGTATCCGAAATATAGAGTGGGAAGTAAGATATTTGAGCTACATCCAAACTGATTTTGCGTATATTTCTCCGCGCCTAATAGTTATTATTCTCCAAAGACACCTGAAATCTGTTACGTTGAGAAATGTGTATTAATAAATGGTGAAACTGTGATTGAAGAAGCTTCTTTCCATATCTCCCGTCGGAAGAAACCTTTTCGGAAGCTGCATTTATCAATTATTAGCATAAATACAGGACACCATTTGGGAAGGAATTATCTCTGTTGGGGAAATTTACCCACGTCTGATTTGTGTCTACGCTAGATGTAGGCCTAATGTAGACAAGTGTCTATTGTGACTCGTTTCTAATATAGACAAGCAAGAAACCGTCATCGCATGTGTATCTGATATGTAGCAAACCGTCATCGCATGAGTTCTGCTCTAATGTTGTGTTGTGTGGACTAAGCGAGTATAGGAGCCCCATCTGCCTACTGGACTATTAGTGAAGGTCCTTTGACCCCTGATAGTGAGGGAGATACGGAGTGGGCAATGAGGTTTCAGCTGGCTGGGTGCTCTCGTATCTCCACACATGGAAAAGCTGGTCTATAGAGAAGCAGAGTGCAGTCTAGACAGAAGCAGGGAGTATTGTAGACAGAGCAGCGGAGCTGACTAGAGCGGTAGTAAATAGGTTTTTGGGAGCAGAAAAGGGCTCCATAATTTGTTCCTTTTTGGTGACATCCTCTGAAGGAGGAATATTGTTTCGTAATTATTGTTTAATTACTTGTGATTAATTATTTTGAAGGGAGATTTGAAGTACTTGTTTTTATTAGAATAAATAAACAAGAGTATTTGTCAATATCTACTCCTTCGTGTGTCTGGTGGCATACTATTATTACGACGAGAATCCGGGCGTGATATAATAAGGACCACCGAGACCCTTTGGATTCCACTGAGCAGGGCCCCTGACAAGTATCCCGAGGAAGACAGCGGAGCGCTGTGACATTTTACACACATAGTTACATAACTTTTCAGGTTGCTTTTCCCTATCTAGTGGTGCGAAAGCAGCATCTTCTGATATTTTCGTAGAGTGACATTTAACATCTTTCTTACTCTACAATCTCTATGTATCTAAAATTTCCTAGTTCTTGGTGTGGATATTTGCGTGGTAAAAAGAATTGATGTTTTTGTTGTTTACGATATGCTTATGTCGCGCTTAAGGTTCCAACATCAGACCATCATATGAATCATGGCTGCACTTAAACCATATATTAACCCATGTTATAAGTATTTAAGGATTACGTTATACTGCTCATATAGCCATACATTTGACTCACTTAAATTTTCTGTATAATCACGAAATGTTAATATTTCATCAAAAGATTTGTTTGTACACCTGCCGCGTTAAAATTCCGTATGATAACATATTTGTGTAAAGCCTGTATGGTATCCGTAAATTTTCGTATGCGGCATTTGTGAAAAATACGCAGGAGGTAATGACGGTGTATTTGAAATCACAATGCTACATGTAATATTTTTTGCATAGGCCACCTTAATTTCCTTGTCGGTAATGAATATCCCTGATTATGTGCACATGCTTTGTGCAAGGAGTAGAACCGAAAACCAGCTTTAATCATGTTTGCCTTGAGCGCGAATGACGCTCTTTTAATGGTGGAAGAAGCGGCTGTATTTATTTGATGGATGAATTATTTCTGAATAGATCAATCTGCACGAAGTTTGTGATCAAGCTTGGTTATGCCTAGTGCTTATTTGTTAATAGTCTCTTTAAAAAGTTAGTCTTCCATAGGGATGTACAGTTCGGAATGTACAGGTAATTATTCGTAATCCCACTAAGCTTAAATTTTTTCAGAGAATCTTATATTTCAATGAATTTAATCGTGCCCACATTTTATGTGTGTATACGTGCATGTGTGACACACATTTAGGGGAAAATAGTACTGAACATTATAAGAATAGTTGTCTAGTTTTATTGCCTGCTAGTGATGCAATGATATAAATGGCGGCGTTTTCTTATTACAATAGTATCCTATGCCATAAAAGACTTACTAAAATATAATAAAAATTCAAATTCCATTACAACAAGGATTTACTGAATCCAGGTTTTAAATAAAATTATTCCGAAACCAACGTCATCCCTAGTTGTAAAGGAGCTACTTTGTTAAACAACATTTATTCCAGTCTTCATTCTTAAGCATCTAACAGGAATTTGGGAAACCCTAGGTTTTTCGTAACACGTAAGTTTAAAAGTTCTTTTAAAAAATACGCTTTTACTGAGTTTTGAAATTAATACTATAAATTGCCTAGTTAGACATGGACATGACGAGCAGCAAGTTTGGAAAAGTTTTTTTCCACAAGATACTTTCCGACATGATAACCTGGGAAAGGTTGCCAGATGCACAGGTTTCAAAGGTGGACCTTAAATGGTACGACAATAATTGCAACCTGCACGAGCTATATAAAGATCACATTGGAAGGTCCGTTTCCCTCCAGTTCACATTTTCGGTAAAGGACAAAAACGACAAAAATTGCTCTATAACCACATGGATGAGGATAGCATTGATGTAATCTACAAGCACATTTAACCTATTTCGCGCGCGCAAAAATCGCTCGCCATAATTACAGGTATGTGTTTTGCAAAAAATACAATACTCATCTTTAAAATTTCGCCTGGCACATAAAACCACGTCCTAGTGAGTAATATAGTGATGTACGCATGACCAAATCATGTTGCCGGTAAAGCCATAAGGATGCTTTGGCTATATGTATAACTTTGACAAAGAAACACCGCCGGCTTAAAAACCATATTTAATACAAAAGTCACAGTCCATATCATCTGCGGCGTGACCTTTCAATAAAATCGGCAGCATTCATAAATAAATTAATAAAAAATAATATTGTACTGTCCTTAGCATGTTACACGTCTCCCCATAAATTGATGGAGTAATCAAAATTCTGAAATCCTAACATGCTCAGCAATAAATACTAAATAAGCTTGAGTTTATAGGCAAGACAAAATCAAAGAACCTTGAGCTATCTGAGGATTTCTACAGATTGCTTAAAACCTAAAGCTGTATAATTTTACTTCGCTTTGCATATATATAACGTGGAAATCCCATCAATTCATGGCTGTCCGGTGGAAAATTAAAGCTTGTTTGTAGGGACAAACGGTAACGGTTGCTTGCTCATATGTGTAATGACAAACGCAAATGCTTGGGTATTTATTTTACCACCAAAGTCAAAGTGTGCTGGATTACGCGGCTTCTGGAGTTAATTTGAGTTATTAGGATACACCTGCATCCCGTATTGCTTGCTGGACTTGTGAAAAATAATAATTACCCGTTCATAACTCAGTTATTTGGGATTAGTATAATTGCTGACAAAATAAAATTTTTGGTTAAAGAAATAGTTGGTCCTGTTTATCATATAATCTAGTCATTTGTGGCTAATCTAATCTAGTTTCAATGTATAGTTTATGATTGGTACACAATATTTGGGTATAATGTTTAAGGTATTATAATATTAAGTCCAGTACATTATGCTAATATTTAGGTTAATGTACCTTTAAGCTTTAACATGTAGTCATAATACAAATATTTTAGGTGACAATGCCACATACTCAAAAATAAAAGATCATTCTCCTGCGAACCATCGCGGAGAGACCAACTTGAGATCCCGGCTCCAAGACTCACTTTCATCATCCACGCACTCTCACTCTCATAGCATCTTTTGCCTCTCACTCTCATCCCATTCCCGGCTCTGGCAACATCATCATCATCACCAAGCATCTAAAGGCCACCACCACTCACCCAGGACCCCGCAGACCCCGACGAACCCCATAATACCGTTACAAGTTCAAATGATGGCCACGGCTAAACAACTTGCATGGATTTTATTTTAAAATTCTTATGTTGTAAGTATCTGTAGCAATAAAAAAATACAACTTTCCCACACAATCCTATTAATAATCCCATTGTCGGAACCGTGCCGGCTGGAATATATATGTAAGTATAGTAGTGTGACGCTTAAGATCAAGTTATGTTGCCAGCAACGCGAAAAAGACTGTTGACGCAACTGTGGGAAGCTGTGGCTTAGCGCTTCGCATATCAGTGTAAAGATAGGAGACACCGCCGGAATAAATACCTACCATACAAAACAAAATCCACTTTTCCATTAAAACCGACGCATGACGTTTGAAATACTTAATCGGTTTCAATAACAAAACATTAGTTTCACTGTTGTTAGTGTACCATAACTGGCCTACTGCCTCCTGCGTCTAACTTTAGCAAGCGGACAAATTTAAAAAAATATTAAGGGTCACACCTTGACCACTACGGATGTATCTTGATTTTAATAGATTACCTCAGCCCCAAAGTTTTCATACATTTAATTCGCATATCTGCCATTCCTATGCGGTAACTTAACTGAATTTCGTATTACATTTTTGAAATCTTAGAATGGTTGCGTAGTGCTCATTCTCAAATTTATGCAGTTTTGAAAATTTGTATTTTATCAACACTGACAAAATGCTAGCTAAAAATTCCCAAAATATTTTCCACAACGAGCCAGCTCTGGCTCAACATGCTTGATATTTGAAGGAATAACACTTGAATAAAGTTGATTATTTTTCAGTTGCATGAAAATGGTATAAATAAATCATTTTTGTTATTATCCACATTCATGTGTATCCGTAAAGGAAGCTAGCTGTAATAATATTCAGTTTAAAATTCTTCATGCAAACTACAAAGCATTTCCTGCAAGCCATTCGCAAAACACGTATTATTTACATAACCTTTAAGAACAAATAGGCTAGCAATCGTATTTGTTAGTATCTTGTAAATCATTGCATTGTTAATAGCTTTCGGAGATGTAGTGGGATATTATGCACCCGCAAATGACGTCCTTATTCTTTTGTTCAGTTTTTCTTATTTATTTGTGCCTGCTTTTAAACGAGATGGCAAAAATTAAGTTTTAATTCTAGCCTTAACATCACCATTCAAGATATTGCTGCTGACGGATTACCTGTGTAGGGAACAGAAATATATCAGATTAAGCCTACAGGTAAAATATACACATGTACTGTGTTCCATCCTCCTTTTATATGGTCAATTTCTTTAAATTTAATTTATTGGGCATTATATTCCACACGCATTATTCTACATTATAATTAATTAATTAATACATGATTATATATATAAGAACAATTTACATGTTTCATAAATAAATAGAATGTCTAGTGATTTGAACTTGATTTCTGACAGTGAATACAAATGTCGACCACTTGCTAGTCCATATCGTGTTTTGAAAATAATAAAGCGGAGCTGCAGAGCATCGAACTACTCTGAACGAAACAAGTTGATTCGTCCAGATGTGAACAAAAAAGGAATCAAACTTTCTCTCTTCTCTGCACTTACCAGAACACTCAGCATTGACCATGACACTTGCCGTTGCCGACGGGATGACGAGCTTAATTCCACAGGAAATATTAAATATGCCAATTGAAAAATGAGATTGGAATCAGACTCAGTTTTCCACACGCAAATAGAGTTAATGAGGAGCATTCGTGAAAAATATAGAGCTTGCGTTATGATGCGCAGGTTATTAACTTAAATATACGGTGGTAGTGGTAGTCTTAAATTAAGCTTCACAAGTTGGAGGACAAACTAATTGTAAGACTCATACTGACAGCTTGCAACGAGCTCAGGCTAAAACTACATGGGATTCGTACAAAGCAAGCATTGAACTCACGCAAGGACAACGTGATAATGACTTACTGGAGACAGGCAGTCTGCGTATATAACATGAAATGGCTGAATGCACATATATTCTATTCTACAATTACCACGATGAAAATGGGGATGGAAACGAATGTAATTAGAAGTTAGGTATGACTGACTGACGTTCTAGTTTAGCGAGTGTCAAGGACTACATTAAAGCCATACGGTGATGTTGAATAGCGAATAAGACCATTTTTCAACAAATCTCTACATTGTCTTTCTATTTCCGCAGAATCATTAGGTGGAAAATATCTAGGCTTTTCTTTAAATACTTTATCTTCAAACTTTATCAATTCAACACGTAATCAAATCTGTCTGGCCAATTGTACCATCAGTTTTGCAAACTGTAGGGTATTTACTCAAGAAATTTTGGATTTGAAAATCTGTTTCATCGACTAGAATTGATAGAGAGTAGGGTTGTGGTTCGACTACAAACACTAATTCTTTGTGTTTACTACCTAATTCAAAAATGATGTTGGGGTTCTCATTGAAAAAGAAAATATTTTGAAATTGGTTGATAACTGTCGGGGACAGACAGGGTTTTTGAACAGGGTTCGAGATGAGCAGTGTTCGAGAACCCGATGCCATCCAAAATATTTATAAAAGAGGTTCGGAACGCTGGATCAGCCGTGAACTTTTCCAATGATTGATGGTGGAGATGACGATGATGGTGATGATGAACACGAGAAAAACGAGTCTTTGCTTGCACAAAAAACTTTATTTCGCTCAGAAATAAAAAATGTCCTAACTATGGGATTTTCGCCCAAAAAATTGACTGCTAAACTTTATGTGTACCTCTTGGTACACAATCCTAAGTAAGAGTGGCGTAAAAGCCGAAAAACGAATTGAAGAAAGGTAAATGTTGGCCTTGGACTCCTTTTGGAGTCAAAAAACTGAATAATATTGATAAGAAAGAGAACCTCTCAGCGTGGAGAGGTCCCCCTGTACATTTTAAATGACAGAAAAGTTTGGTTTTGTGGACACCAAATAGTGGACGGAATACAATATTTTTCTCCTCTTCAATTGAGAAGAGGAGATAAGAAAATTATGTAAATTAGTGGGGCGTCGGGCTTCTGCCGATTCCCAACAATAACAATACCGTGTGTCTTTATAATGTCTGTTCCAATTATACAACGATACAGTATATTTTCCGCTACCAGAAGATTGT
>JAANSN010004129.1:0-16023 GCA_036850665.1 Dicranocentrus wangi | reverse complement strand
TTGGTGAATGATTGAGAGAGAAAACACTTTTAACATAATATTACATTAAACTGGTATGGATGACTGATTTATATATAGGAAAGTACACTTAAATACATTTAGCTACGTCAAGTTAGGTTAGCCGGGTAAATACAAGCATAAGTTAGGTTTATAGTGAAAGCATAAAGCATGCTAGCAATAAAATCGATAACGTTATGATTTTATTCAGCAGGCAGTATGTTGAAATGGAAATTGCTTTGTTTTGAGAGAAATGCTTCATAGTAAGGTTGCTTTGTGAAAAAAAGGTATTTGTGAGTAATATTAACTTTGATACAAATTTGTGCGCACTTGATGCCTTCCCCCCACCACGCCACATTTTGTTACTTACTTTACCCACTCAATCAGCCGCAAGTTAAAGTTAATAAGTTTTCAACTTTAGGCAATTTTTCAGCCAGACAGGAAAAAGGGAACGACGTGACTTGAATATATATCCGTTCGGAAGACTTGGAAGTTGGAAGAGTGTCTTGACAGGATGAGAATTGGAAGGGGAATCGGGACTAGGCGTTTAATGAAAAGTATTAGCGTCTTACTTTTTGCCCCAATTATTTCTTAATTATTAGACACAAGTAATGCGAATAGCTATAACAAAGAAAGCTGGCAAACGAAAAAAATGTGCATTAACGTCAAAGTGCATGATGATATCTTAGGTAATTTTTTATCATTCAGTTTGAAGTTCGGAGAATGTACAATGCATCATACACACTGACGCATGACGTTGACAATTGCATTTTGAGTTTATGTGTTCACAATACATATAAATGACACACAGAGTGAGTGTGGTGGTTGGAAATGTATACCTAGATACCTATATAATTTGTGTGATATAAAATCGACACATATTAGGTCCACATTAAACATTGTAGTTAATGTATTCAAGCGTACTTTCGCCGGATTATTATTATGCAAACAAATTGTTCCCAAGAACAGCACCACACCGGTGTATTACAGAGCTCTCGAGCTTGACTCTCCCAAGAGTACTCCGAGGACGAGGAAGATGAAGCCAAGTGATGAAAAGTCTTTTCTCTGCCAACAAACAAAGTCACTCGGAATGGACTAAGTTTTCAGTTTCAACTTTATTGGTGATTCCCGACTACTGTTACCCACACCACCACTCTGTCCCAGGGCTATATAACATCTCCATATTTCTTCCGGAATGAAGAAGTAAAGGGGGAGAAGAAAGCAGAGACTTTTTGGCTAACTAATTTAATAAAGAGTTTTTTCATAAATGAATATTACAACTGCACTCTAAACTAAACCTAGTACCCTGTGAAGCCTTAGCATTACAAGTGAGTGGAGAGAAGGCAGTCGACGAAAAACTTTTACTGTCTCACTCATTTCCTTCAGTTTGCTACGTACCCAGTAACTTTACCACAGTAAAACAAAAGATTTTTTTCCTCGGGGAAAACTTTTCCGAAAAAAATACATTTTTCAAATTACATCCAAAGTAAACATTAAATTAATGCTTTATTATGTTTACCCTGATATATTATATCCCGTCATAGAGAAATTGTAAGGTATTCCGCCTGTGGACCACCACCCGGGACACTAATGAATATTATTATTATTACTATTGATGTAAAAATACGCGTTTACACAGACAAACACAGACAGAAGAATTGCTAAAGTCTGAATTTTTTTTAGCAATTTCCAGTTGCAGAAGGAAAATGTCGTTGAACTTCCCTGTGCTTCGTATTGATGAGACCGGATGCAATTCCGGAAGCGGAAATGATGAACAATACCACCTCGCCGCTACTCTCATCTAACCATGTATCCCCAAATGACGGAGTAAATGTAGAGTGGTTTCGCGAGACAGGAAACACATAGGGAAGCATGATTTTCTTGAATTGTGCTCTGGGAGAGAGTGCTCTATATAATATTATATGCTTTGGGAAAGGGAACAAGGGGAAATTGATGTGTTGTGGTAAGATATATCGCAAAAGATAAAAACAGTGATATGAAATAAACGAATGAAAGAACAATAAAAGGGGGCAATAAAAGGAAGCAGTTTTTGGGCTCCAAACGCCAACTCACACTCCAAAAAATCCTGTGACTTTCTCAAATCGTGAGGAACGGAACCAGTTAGCGACATCAATAAACCCTTTTGTTTTCACTTTGTCCTTTTTGGCCCGTAAAACAAGGACTTTGTGTTCATTTGTGTGATAGTGTAATTGTCGTTGTCGATAATTATAACAGCTTCATTTCTCTGCAAAAATTTTGAAATGGGACTTGCATCGGAACTGGGAAATATTGGGGAGACGTGAGCTGAACGTGAGCAAGGTGGTGTGGTATACGGTTTTCACGGTTCACTTTCTCTCTAGCCAATATCATCAGGGGAAGTGGAAGCAAGCCGATTTGTGGCAAGTTAAGTATCCAATTATCTTTATCTCGTTTTGTTTAGTGTTCCAGTGTTCGTGTGTGTGTGTGTGTGTTGTGTTCCGTACTCGATTTTTCCTGGCCACAGTTGTACTTCTCTCCACACAGATGTAGACTGCTCTCCGTGAGAGAAAGGAAGTTACTATTTAAGTGTATTTCAGCTATGAGCACGATGGTGGCGGCATTTACACACCGCCGTGATGAGACTCTTTGTTGAGGACATAACCTAATTAAAAACTTATTTTGTCGCAGTTGTAGTGAGAGTGAGTCGGGGACAAGGGAGGGACGCTGTGGGTGGGCAGTGTTCAGAGTGAAAGTTACACATAACTACCAACTAATTTGTTGCTCATTTAAAGAAAGAAGGCTGGTCCTTCATTAATTAAGTGAAAAGTTAGTTTTTCTAAGATTACAGTGTAACTGTAGTTGCTTAAGTACAAAAGTACGTCTGCAAAGGTCATGCACAGGGGAATTTGTGAATTCAGCAACTAAAAAGTGAAAGTTGAAAGGCGTCCATTATAAAGGCTTTAGTGGGACTCGTGATGTGAGTGTGTAGAGGAACTTGCTAATGAGAAAGTCGACTCTACTGGCTTTCACCGGGTGGAATAAGAAAGTTAAAAATGACGACGGACAGACCTGCACTTTACCTTTCTCATTTGACATAATATGAAGCTGCAAGTCAAGAACGTTCCGGACCAGTAATTGGCACAAAAGAAATAAATTCCTTTGGGGCGATTTTGAGTGTGCGCTTTTCATCCTCATTGTCCTAGTTGAGGTTTCGCATTGTCATCATCGTCAGCATCAAAGGAAATACATTCAGCACGTACTTAAGATAAGAACACATTTACAGCACCACAGCAGGCAGCAGGACTCGCAAGAGGAGAAGGATTGGACCCATATCCTGACCGATGACCGTTCTCTGACACAATAGGGGACGAACATTTCAAGAGTGTAAAGGATGGGTTGTTGCTGCTTCAGCACTTTGAGAGGAGCGTCATTCTTTGTCGCTAGTATTCATATTGTAAGTTTGTAAGCACAAAATGAAAACTAGGGAAATGCTTTGTAGAGTAGGGCAAGCCGAAAGATGATTCCTTTGATCCTAGCCGTCGTGTCCTACGCCATTCTTTTAGGATTTCTAGTCGGTAGCCTATATGTGTGCTTTTGTAATTATAACAAAAGAATGTGTAATAAATTCACTGGCCATTACGGTTGAGTCGCAAATTTATCAAAACGTCAACATTGTCATTGGGAAAATATTGGAAACATTTGTAGAATGGGATATTATGACGTCTGAATTATCTCTGGATAAAAGCACTATTAATCTTTAGACACAACATTTATTCTATAGGAATAGGATGAGCCAGATTGATCAGTTTTTTTCCTTTCCTTGTCCTTGGCTCTCCATAAAAATAAATGCGGCATTCGGGCGTACACGTTGCAATCATCATGATTTGAATGTATACGTTTAAATAGGATTGTGGTAATTTTGAGATTGCTTTTCACGACCAATCAGCAATAGTTGCTGATATCTAAATAGACATGGATTCTGACATGGGATCATTTCCGGTAGCAGAACTCTGTAATTATATACCATACGGTACGATAAATATCGATTTGTGGTACCGTAATAACTTTTTTACAAGTATCATACCAAATACCAACCCAGTTTAAGATAACTAGCATAGCAGGAATGTGTAACAAAAGTAACAACACAGCATAGTAAATTCACAAACATACTTTCTCCCATATTCTCTTTCGCAAAATATCGCAATCGTGGTTTGCCTGTGTAGAAGAAATTTGTAATCCTAGCTCGTACTTGCGTATCCAGAAAGTTTGTGGAATTTTACTAACCCCAAGTTTTTGTGAAGTGCAAACCAAGCAAGAAAATCTGTTAAGTATATGAAGACACTTAGCGCGTGATATTATTCCATGAGTGAGCGAGAATACCAATGTAAGGCAGAAAACTTCCATTCAGCCAGCCGACGGGTATTCTGTCGAGCGTTATTGTTATTACTGTCCAGCAAAAAATAGTAATGTCAGAAATTGAAAAGAGTAGGGATGGAGCCAACAGTGAACAGATAGTTATATGCCGTGGATGATGTGAAAATGCAATTCTGATGTTCTTCAAGAAAGGGTCCGTATTGTGCAGTGCTATCCCGGCTGCTGACATTAAATTTGCGATGTCTGATATACGATCTTTTTGAATCAGTCAACCTGAAACGAGCGTTTCCGTGATTCACTCCGTAGCATTAACTCAGCTTGTTTGGGAGAAAAGCAGTATGGCATGGCATAAGAAATCTAAGAGTGTTGGGAAAGTTCGACGTGATGATGCGAATAGTGGATAGATAGGGATGGGCAAAGTGTGAGGCATCTAGTGGATTTGGAGATAAAAAAAAGTCTTGAAGTTTGGAGAGAAAGAAGTTTTGACAAATTCCTACTCGTCATCGATGGCTGCAACTGTAAGGCACCAAAACTAGAGGATTCGATTTTCAGAACCAATAAGTAACGTAGTTAGTGAATACTACGGCGTATTTATGGATAGCCATCATCCTCCTGCAAATTGATCATGTGTATGAATTAGTTTAATGTATCATTAACATAATGTAGACGCTACCTTTTCGACATATTCCTGTCAAACGCACCTAGTTAACGGTCTACTAGACAGACTTATTGCTAGTTTAATTGGTTGGAAGCGTCATTCATAATCTCTCTCATCAATGCGGAGCTACCATAAACACTTTAAGTGAAAGTCGACAATACTTCATTTTTTATGTGCTTATAATTGAAAGGGATGGAAATAAGTCACTCAATAATCAATTCGCACGAACAGCAGGGCGAGTGGAATTTTGTATACCTACTATCATTTGACACACAAATCTGAAGACGTAGTGCGTGTGTACATTGATGAGTAGAACTTTTATTAGTCTTTCAGGGAAGAACGTAAGTAACTTAATAATAGCGAGCGACACTGTTAGGATATGATACTAGGTATATATGAAAGACGATATAACTGGTTGTTAATAATTCAGCAACAAGACAAGCTTTCTTTACTAATTCATAATTGATGGCTTCAGCTCTGCTATCCCTGTTTCTTTCCAAACCAATTGTATTGTTCTTTTACAGTTGATAAAAAATGCGTGGATTGCACATATAAATATAATGTGTCTTAAATTGTTGTTTCCCCTACAGTATTATGGACTTCAACATCTATTGAAGTTCATAATTTTCCCTGCTGTTTTCTTTTCTCTTCACTCCAAAGGGGTAAGTAGCGGACGAGCTTAATGACATTATTTAAATCTTGAGTCAAGTGTGGTTATAAATAAAACCAAAATTCGATTACAATTCATACATAGCAGCGCATTGTTGCAATTCTACAATTTATTATTGATATATGCCTAATATCAACATGGCAAGTCAAGACTTTTTGACACTGTTTACAATCACCATAAAAATGCAAGATGTTCATGTAGACTAATCGTAAGTCTATGTGTCACATCATCGCCAAAAAGGCTGTAAGCCAAAGATGCTGACTCGTTTTCACATTTTATGAGATTTATCTTTATTGTTGTACGATTGTACCATTACCGCAGTGATAATAAAAGACAGGAATGAGACATAAGACAACGCGCAGTCTGGAAATGAATGAGATAATAATCTGCAAACACAAACTAATACTTTGCGTTTTATTATTTGCTCCCAGCAGGATGAGAAATTTATTGCATTCCTGCCTGGAATGGGTTACGCTATTCTCTACTTCATCCTAGGTTGTGCGATTTTCCGTGGAATAGAAAACGTAAGCAAAATAATTCCTATAATAAAAAAAACATATATGTGCACGATAAAATCAGTAAATTTAAATTCATAAATTGCAAAGTGGAAGAAAAGAATTAGCATAAAGTACAATAATTGCGATAGACGGTAGATTCCTCCAACTTGAATAGAAATATGTATTCGATATTAAGCAACAGATTTTTAAATGCAACTTTTTTTACCACCAAGGGAAAGGGTGATGGAAAGTACATTTTTTTACAGCAACTCGTGCTGCCAAAAAAAGGAAAAATATAAAACATGAAAGGAGCCGAGAAGGAAAGAGCCACATTGAAACGCTGGCAATAATTCCAATTCCATTCATCCTATGTTGAAAAAATGGATGTCTCTTAAATCAAATGAAACGCTTGAGTGCTCATGATCTCCATTTGTTTTATGGTCGTGATTATGCTTTACTTGGCGTACGGATTACAAAGGGAATAGAACAAGCAGTTATATATACCTATATATTCGACTTTCGCTTTCACTGGAGAACGGCAGAGGCACAGAACAACTATTGTTAGCCAGTATATATCGACCCTCATGAATGTAAACGTCCACCCGTTTTGACTGCTCCTGCAGTGGATATTCTTGTCCATTTATAAAATATGGATGATATACCCGGTTCCAGTGGGTGGTGTTGGTCCACAAGAGATTCAAAGAGATAAATGAAGAAGTCAGAAAGAGCCACACAAAGTGCAGTCCAAAAAACTGAAGGAGACCAATTTAGATATATGCATGTTGTTAGTTAGAGCACAGCGTAGAGAAATATTTATCGTTAGTTTCATTTGTATTTCAAGCCTGCTACGAAGAACTATCAAAGTTAGCTCATGAATGATATGGGAATGAGGAAATTTGTGTTTTCAAGCCAAATGTGGGTGTGCTTTCAACTGTGCAATCGCACGATGTACATTTCCCAAAAATAGTATATATGTATAGCTCCAAGCGTGCATCTTGTATCGCACGGGAAATGATAGAAGATAAAGTTTAGAAAGTGGATTTTTTTTGCAGTTTCAGTTTGAGATAATACGGTGTGATATAACGCTTTTGGTGGCGCAACGTAAACTTATGCGTTGAGATTGGTGCTGTGAGAGTTTTTTTTTGGTTGTACGAACAGTTGTATTAGGTAATTGAATGCAGTCGCGACACTCGGGTTGGTCTTGGTCTGGCAGGGAACAGTCAATGTGTGGCAAAGTAATAAAGTAAAAGTTGGAATGATGGCATTTATTTGTATCATCCCGTTTGATTGCAGGAGTCGATCCGAGCCATAAAATGGAATGCCTTGGGGTTCACCCTTCTAGAGGTCGTGTTTTTCATTCTCCGTGCGATCCTTGGCGTGATCCCAACGCCCGAAGTGCCCGAGATACCCCAAAGTGATCAGCCATTTAAATGGAATATTTACAAGACTCTTCACTACTTCATGTTTACAATTGTTGGAGGTTTAGTCTACCTCTGCATCCTGTTCCTGTATGTTCAGAAATTGGGTGCAGGTCATGATGAATTTGCTCAGCTCTTCAATCTCCCACTAACCGTTAATCCACCAGCGTCGAATCCATCAGCAGGTGGGGCCAGTGCTGGAACTGGAGGAGGGGGTGGCGGTGGTGGCGGAGGGACAGGAGGCCCGCCCGCGTTAATAAATCATAGCGACAGATCACCAAAACGTAACTTTCTTCCGCCACCTCCTCAACTCATAAATCTAAATAATAACAAACCTTCACACCAATCGACTGATGGGGAGAATAACAAGAAGGTTATAGCTCCGATTGGGGGAGCCCCAAAAGACCCGTCGCCGCCAGGGTCACCGCTCTCCCCATACTTTCTTTTGAATAATCAGAACAGTTGTAACACCAACAGCAATAAAATGAAACACGAGGAGGAGCCCTTGTGGCACCAACCTCGAGTTCAAAGTGTCCCCATGGTCAATCATAGGAGCAGCCCGCAACTAGACAGGATTGGAGGGAGTGGGGCAGGTGTTGGTGGTGCTCATCCTCCTCGAGCTTATCATTTGGGACATGACATCATTCCTCCATTAATCCCACCATTCCCAGATCCAGAAGGGAGTGTCTCCGGACGCAACGGAAGTTTTGGGCCTGTGGACTTTGGGAGTCCAATAGGATCAGAGTTAGGAATGCCTCCGTACCCACCGCATCATCATCAGTCACATCACGGGATGGGGATCCCAGGCCTTGGAGGACATCCACCGGAACCTCATTACCAAAAGATTCCGCTCAGCCCTGACTTCAGCTACTGCCTCAGATAGGCCTGGCCTATGTAGCTTCCCGCAGCAATAGAAAACGAAAGAGTCGGCATGCTACTACCACCTTCACCACCGTCACCATCAACGGATATTTCATTACCCTCGCCGTCATCATCACCATCATCCTCTCCCCTTTGTCATCTCTTTTGGGACGATGTGGGCTATCTGTAGTGGAACGCTCGCCGAAAACAGGATAAAAGCACCTAGGCAAGTTTAAGCGGTGAAGGAAATGTGGAGAAGACGATCCAAGAAGAGACGCAGCCAACATTCAAAATTCACAAGAACAGCCATATATTCAACGAATGCTTGCATTGCTGATCTGACGATATGTATCTACTACGGCAACTTTCTACATACGTGTGTTATGTGCTGATATGTGTGCCACCGAAAAGGAGGTGTACCACCGACAACCCTGCAATGCTTCAACCAATGCTACTGCTCTGCTGCTGCTGCCCTTGACAGCTCCAGAACTCCAGATGTCTGCCTTCTTGCCTGCTTGCTGCTGCCAACCCCCATTCAGTTGAAAATCGTGTCTGGCTTCATGCCAAACAAATCCAATTTTTCGCAATCTTCTTCTTCTTTCGAGCCCTTTTTACTACTTTACTAGCCCCGATATTGTAGTACACTTCCCTGGAAGCCTCATCCCGTTTTCAAAGAGATATATACTTTTTTTTTAGGTTTCGGGTTTCGCTCGTGTGTATGCTCACTGCTGCTCACACTATTTTTCTGTCTTCTTCTTTAGTTTAACTCAATGATGAGGATAAGTATATATAATCTCTACGGCTCATGAACAACATGGACAGTTCATGCTTTGGTATGCAAGCGAGTAGCCGAGAATCCAGGATCTTTAAAAAGTGAAGTGAATAATAATGCAAGGCTTTGCTACAAAAATAATTTGTATATACATATATTTTTCCGGAAGAGGACTCTACTCCACACACTCGCACATCCACAACCACCCACCCTCAGCTTTTATTCCGTTTTTGGCGATGATGGTGATGATCTTGAATTGCTTTGCCTTCTTCTTTTGACGCTGTTGAGCTGACTGCACAACACACTGCACTGCTGCTGCTGCCGCTGAACTCTCACACAACGCAAGTGTTATATGTATAAAAATATATATTCCTTGCCTGCCGCCTGAGATGCACACATTTTTGCTGGATAATATGCTGCTGGAAGCTATATGGAGAAAACATGAACGAACGACGACGTATATTTTCAAATATAAAAAAATATGATGTAACACAACACTCACAGCCCTTTTCATAAAATGCTCACTTTTAACGAAAAGAGTCGGTTTGCATTTCACATGGAAAGGAAATGGATTCCTGAAATAAAATGCGAAAAAAGTACAAGGAAAAGAAAAGTATATTTGTGAGCTCTTGTTCCACTAGGCCACCACGTAAACAATGGCACAACTGGAAATACTACTACGATGCTTTAAAAAAATTTCTTGCAACCGTTAGGAATTCTTACGTTGTATATATTTTGTGACATAGTGCATTTGTAAGATTGTAAACTATTTCCAAAAAAACTGTATAAATTGTATAATGCATGAAGGTGGTGGGTGGCTACAAAACTACTATGCTCATGCACCGACCGAATTTAGTCATGTCAAGAAAATGTCAAAAACTTCTTTTGCCCTCCCATAAACGAATCTTGCGACTTTGGCCATTGCCATATCCCGTAATATACATTATTATAGCAACCTGTTTTTGTATAGCTTACAAAACCTCTTGCTTGAAACCATGCTCACATGTTATGTTTTGTTCCTTTCATCTCCCATATTGAAAAGGAAGGAAGTGTCCAATGTCCGTTTGTCAAAAAGGAAATGAAATAGTGGACAGAGGATCAAAGTAGGTACATTCATTTTTCCATCCGGGTTTCTCTGGAAAGGAAACAGACTGAAAATGAAAACGTGTCCTTGAGGGCTGCAGACGCTAGACTGGTTATTTCTTTCTATCTCTTATTTTGTTTCCCTTTTGTGTATCCAATAATCCAATCCGAAAATCCTTTCATTTAACGATGTTGGTTTCAGTCTAGTCATCAGTATATGCAATAAGAGATACTATTTGTGATGCATAATATATTAAGCATGCAACGCACATTTGCAATCCAAAATCTAATTCAAAGTGTGTGCCAAAAAATTGTTTGCACTACAGGATAATGAAAATTTACACACACAACACAATACAGAAGCATGATACAAACTGCAAATGTAGCGTAGCCTTGTTGCGTTACTCTGGGTGGAATATCATTGTGTCATCTGATCGTCCCATTTCATACCCCGCATTGCTATTCTGCTACGATACTGATCCAGCATTCTGAAGGCCGACAAGAGACATTTTTATTTGTTCCGTGAGACTCACGTGCAAAATCAGCCATTTTCCCTTTTTTCTTCCTTGTCCTCGTATTCCCCTCCGAGTTCACAACTCAGGATGTGGACTATTGGAAAGGAGGGTCTGAAATGGAGAAAAGCGAAGCGATTTAAAAATCGCAAATGTCTCCTTTCACCACCTCTTTTCGACAATGTATCACTTACTTTGTTCGTATAGTGCCTTCCAGTCAGAGTCAGAGGCAAAATGAATGAAAGGGTGGAATGTAGTGCAGAGCAAATATAGCGCACATATATATAAAGAGTCTAGGGACAAAATGCGACGTGGCACTTTCTCTTGGATCTTCACCAAGCACAACAGTCACCCTCACCAAAAAGCCGGAGGAGAGCATAACAAGAAATGACCTCAAAAGGCATTGACTAAGTGAATGAAATTAGAGCAGCAATATTCTGCATGCCTTGCATAACACCCGTTTTTTCCTGTACCTCTAACGCGTGTAGTAAACCATCGTCTTTCTCAGATTCAGATACATGAATCCGTTCCGTTGTTATTACACTCTATAGGTGTCTGCTTTGTATTGTTTTCATTTCTTTAGCAAGCTGCTGCTGCCTGCTGACTACTTGTAGTTGTAATATTTGCTATTTGCTTGTTTTTGAAACCAATAAGCACCCCCTTATAAGCACTTTTAGTTGTAGCGCAAACAAAAGAGTATTTTCCGTCAACGTTTCGGCTGGACCTTCCCCCCCTCTCTGCGCTGCTTTCTCCTTCACCCTGTCATATCTCTTGTGCATGTATCATCTTGAGTAGGATCGTTTCGTTTTCAGGCGTCTTGAGAAGGCATTAATTTTCTATGATTAATTAATAAATGGGTCTAGAAGCCGAAGAAAATACGTATTTGGAATAGTTGGCATAATATACACTTTTTCAAAGATATATTCACCCTAGAATTCTGCCACCACCACTGTCTACACTGCTTGCCGTTTTAGAACACATATACGGAAGAAAATGGAAAAACGTAGAACAAAGGGATAGGAAAATATTATACTTTGTTTGAGACTTTCATTTTCCTTATTATACTTTTAAGTACTTTTCTGTCTGGTTTTGCCAAGCATTGTCCTTTCTCATCTTTGTATTAATATCGTACCACAGAGAAGATTCCGTGAGTGCGAGACACGTATAAGGTTTTCAGTGGGAGAAGGTTTTGAGATCGAGGTATGTCCTAGTCTTTTCTCCTTCTGCGCTTTATACTACTACTGCCGACTTGTTCAGCCAGTTCCTGTCATTTTGGCAAAGCTCCCAACAGACGAGGGGGACGAGAGTATGGAAGAGTCTTTCATACTTGTATACTTGCATGAATCTGT
The DNA here is from genome assembly GCA_036850665.1 of Dicranocentrus wangi. Classification (NCBI taxonomy): domain Eukaryota; kingdom Metazoa; phylum Arthropoda; class Collembola; order Entomobryomorpha; family Entomobryidae; genus Dicranocentrus; species Dicranocentrus wangi. The sequence goes on along the minus strand of JAANSN010004129.1, from coordinate 3,853 downwards.
CCTCATCTAATATTATTATTTCGTAACATAATGACGATACGAGAGAGCGTAAGGTGCTTGACTGACACTTGAGATTTTTGTGAGGAGCGCAGATGGAAAGGTTTTTTCTTAAATCCTTTTTGTTTTTTTGCTGATTCTCTATTATTATTATTATTATTATTATTATTATGTATTATGTAGATTTAACATTTACTTTGTATATAAGAATTCAGGGGAAATTCAACCATCTCATTTTACTGTGACGTACATCTACGAAAACTCTAGGTTCTTGAAATTTGATAAATTTGATGCTTGTCATGGTCCTAACACCACATACAACATATATAAGAAATTTGTATGACATTATATAAGTTCGTATATCGTGCAAAAGCGGTTGATCATTGTGAACGTAATGGAGATGACGTATGATTACTCTGACATCTGAACTGGAGGAAATTGGGAGTATGACTTATGACATTTAAATAATCTAAAATGTATGCATATTTTAAACCCCCAATGTTAAAAGCAAGGATACATTAAATAAGATTCACGCATGATGACCTGCAGAACAAATATATTAGACCATGATCCATGATCTTTGCCAAAAGCTGGTTTCACAAAAGGAATAAGGTAAATATCTAGTAGTTTTGTGACTCTACACCAGCCGGGATGAAGAATACCTATATTTCAAAATGACAAATGACTCAGGAATTTTTGAATATATACATTAGTTGAATTTGCATGCGAAAAAATTATGCGAGTGAATATGACAGTGTCCTCGGAGATGAAATGAACCGTAAAATACGGAAGAACACATGCTCATTTTAATAAACAAAACTATTTGGCTCATTACATCGTGTAAAATACTTGTACTGTATGTAGGCAAGTTCATTTATGTATGCATGTCATAATCTAATATGCGCGTTACAAAAATATAAAAAATATATGTCTACTATAATTATACTAAGGTTGCATGATCGTCGCACGTAAGTTAGTTGTATGTGTATATCCACCCTAGAAAATAAATCATGTGTGAAAAATCGTTACTTACGTTTTCCATATTACTTATATCTCCGTTTGATTGTGTCATCATAAATTGATTAGAAAACTCGGTCATTGTTACTGGTTATTCCGATAAACTTAGAAGAACGGATCGGCTAACTTTAACCTCAATAGTGTTCAGACATTTACATTTTTCCATTTATTATGCCAAGTGATATTGATGTTAGGATAGTGAATCTGTCATAATTATATAGGTATAAGTATTTAATGTATACCACCACACTTTGTAAAATAATACGGGAAAAGGTTAACAGGTAATAATATAAACCGTGTCATACTGTAGCTGTAGATAGATGTGCAGTACACACAAACTCGCTCATGTAACTTTTACTTCACTCTAAGGATTAAGGATATTATGGAAAATGAATTTAATGTATACACGCTTCTACATACTTCTTACTGCACACATTTCCAGAAACAAAAAAAGTTATGCTATCAGTACAAGTTAAGATAAGTACGATAGGGTATCATTTAATAAGAACTGATGTGGATTGAAATTTCAATTTTCATTTAAATGTCCAAAGGTATCGTAAATGCGGCTACGTCATTGGTGATATGACTTTTTAAAATTTGTTGTTCTGGTTTAATACATGTAAAAGTCTGTAAATGTGAAAAATAAACGTAATGTGAAAGTAAAGTAAACTTGAAAATATCGTAAAATACCAATAAATATACTTACCGCAGACGTGACGTAAATAAAGTTTTCAAAAATACGTATAAGAAAATTAGCATTATGCTATAAAAAAAATCCCAAATACACTCAAATTGCTGTCGAAGGCTGAGATATTAATGTATAGTTATTTATAAAAAAAATCTACGTTTAATCAACAAAATAAAGATACAAACAATGTCAACCATTAACTATAATTACTTAAACAAGTCTTGTATTTCATACAGCTAAATTACGGCGACATCGGATTTGTACATAAGGTTTCTGCAAATGCGTTACAAATGCATAAAATTATCACAAAAACTAGATGAATAAAAGTGATAGCGATTAGGAATATCAAAAAAATACTGTGTTGCATGTTACATACATTATGGATCTCTCAAATTGATAGACCGTAGATGAGACTGCTTTTCGGTAATCCGGTAATCGGTTGTGAAAGATAAAAAAATCCCAAATACACTCAAATTGCTGTCGAAGGCTGAGATATTAATGTATAGTTATTTATAAAAAAATCTACGTTTAATCAACAAAATAAAGATACAAACAATGTCAACCATTAACTATAATTACTTAAACAAGTCTTGTATTTCATACAGTTAAATTACGTCGACATCGGATTTGTACATAAGGTTTCTGCAAAGATGACTATGATTTCTTCCATGCATAAAATTATCACAAAACTAGATGAATAAAAGTGATAGCGATTAGGAATATCAAAAAATACTGTGTTGCATGTTACATACATTATGGATCTCTCAAATTGATAGACCGTAGATGAGACTGCTTTTCGGTAATCCGGTAATCGGTTGTGAAAGATCATCGTTCGATCTTTAGCCTCGCCTCATTAAACTACATTACTATATGTATATATATATAACCTTAAGCTATAAAGAGATACACGGGACTTCAGTTAAGACTTGTTGATAAAGAAATCCAATGAAATTTAAAGTATTATGGTGTACGTATAATTTGTTATTGTACTATTGTTAATTGTTGCGGAATTACAGGACACACAACTCCGTCGAAAATCAACGGGAATGTGTAGCTACAAATAGGGGATGATACTTAAGATATGTTTAAAATAGGGAATTTTTCGTTGTAATGTAATAATTACAAATTTACGATATACAGGTGTTACGTTATGAGTAAAAGTGACCCCAGTGTGTATTAAAGTTATAATGGAAACAAAAGTATGTAATATAACAACCTTACATACCATTTCATGGTACGGTGAAAAGTATTAAGTTGTAAACTGTGCTACCTGACATACTCAATTTGAATTATGTACTGTTCAACATCGAATTCACATAATACATAATGTGCGAAATAAATCAATAAATACCAATCATTCACAAATTCACAGTAGTTTTTCATCCATTCATTGATGCCTTTACCGAAGGATCTTGCACAATCCTTCTTCTAATGTATTTTTTTGCGAACGTCAAATGGACCCCATAATTTTGTTGTCCAACATGCCAATTTCAAACCATTATTCACAAATAATCCATTTAATAACTGGTTTTCGTAGTTCAGTTAAAATGTTGATCATTATACCCTCCTCTATCTGTCTTACAACGATGGGTAATAAAATGTCGTCTTTTAAGCTAAAATTCCACATTTACTGTTAGGTTTACCCTTGATCTAGTTTTCAGGATAGAAAGCAAGGTTGGTCTTTTAATAGGGAACAGGACACAACGAATGCATTTGATGAAGTTATCCAGAAAAGCTTGAACTCGCATTAACCCGAAAATCATAAACAGCAATGACATTTTCCGGTTGGGTTGAACCAAACGGTGTGCATTTCCTGCGTTTTTTAAACGGTCCGATTCATGATAAAATCGGAAAAACAGGTTCCGAAACACAAAATTGACACCCACGGACAAAATCCCAAGATTATTTGCATTATTCAGTCACAATAATCACAATGTCATGTGTATATTTTGCATAAATTCACTCATCATACCAAGTTCGGCTACAAATTATTTAGTTGAGTTGGCTGATTGAGATGAGACTCATACTGCTTTAATTTGCATTGACTGATTGTGAGTGAGCGTGAGTATTACATTTCTTGAGAGTTACGGATTGCAGTTTTTTCTTGTAACTCATAAGGCAACCTCTTCTGTCCCCGGTCTAATCTCGACT
>JAANSN010004128.1:0-16023 GCA_036850665.1 Dicranocentrus wangi | reverse complement strand
TGACACATTCGCGGTAAGTGTCAACAGGGGTGTTGACACATAAGAAGCTTCTTATGTGTCAACAGGCCAAAATCCCGGTAGGTGCAATCCTACCGGTAGAACTAACATAGGTATATGATTTTCTATTATTAAAGAGATGCATCAAATTATTCTAATTACTATTACGTCAAGTCAAGTCAAATTAATGTTTGTATTCTACACTCACTTTCATTTTCTGGTCCGGAAAATCCTTTACTTTATCATACTTTCAGTCTGAGCGAATACGCGATGTGTCAATATAAGCTTACACATTTCCGCATCACAAAAGTCTCAAACGTGAGGTGATTTTATTTCCTGAGTACACTTGGATATATGACTTTCCCATCTCCTTTTCATCATAAATTCTTTTCCACACGTTTCACAAGTAAATTTTTTCGTGGCTTCGTGCATATTTCGAATGTGTTCCCTGAGTCCAGTTCTTGCTGCAAACGTTTTGTGGCAGTAGTGGCACAAACTGAGCCCACCTCTAAACGAATGAACTTCCCTAAGATGTCTTTGCATTTTCCTTGTAATCACCACCTCCTGACACTGCTTACATTTAACTTGGCCGGTATTTAAGCTGTTATCAATATGTTCATAGTTGTCCTCAATAACATGTTTGGTTTTGTGCCTCGCAAATATGCTCCTGTCTTTACATTTATAAGGACATCTGTCACAGTGATAGTGGTGCTCAACAGGAGGCACACTTGGCACGCGATGATGCCTCCGTATATGCGCCTCCAACTTTTGGACCGACGATAACGGATAATTGCACTGGGCGCAGGTAGTCTCTAGACAAGTATCATGAAGCTTCAGGTGAGCGTTGAAATGTCTTAGATTACCAGAGGAATGGTTACACTTGGAACAACGCAACGGCTTCTCATCCTCAGGTTTTTCGTGGGATATCTGGTGGACGTAAAATTTATCAGGTTTATCTGTTGCAAACGGACATTTTTCGCACTGGTACTCCACTGGAGATTTAATTTTGTGATACTTTTTCATGTGATTGACTAACAAAACTTCTGTGGCACATGGGTAGTTGCAAACCCTACATGTAGTTTCGAACCGGCGATGCAAACGTAAGTGTCTCTGATAAATGATTATGTTCGTAAAACCTCGTTTGCAAAGCTTGCAGAAAAAGATTGGGGTCTTTTTCCTACGCTTGTATCGATTTCTGATGGTGTCTGCTTCTTCAAAGTCATCAATATTCCCAGCATGCAAATGATTGGTTTGTTTGTGATACCAGTAGTTAGCATATCCTACGCTAGAATAGTCGCATTTTGAACATTTGTAAAGTTTATTTTTGGTGGTGTGGTATCTTCTCATGTGGAGCTCCAACTTATCTTCAGATTCCAAAGGATACTTGCAAATCTTGCACGAAACTTTGGTGAACCTCTTATGATCGAGCTTGTGTTTACTGAAAGTCAACTTGCTAGCAAAAGTGTGGTTGCAAATGTTACAAATCAATGGGTTTCTTTTTTGAACAGCTTTCTGAACCCCAAACAATTTTCTTGTTGAATCTTCTTCGGAAAGTTCATTGTCAGTGATATTTTCGGCGGTCGTTTCCTGCGTGAGTAGTACGCTGGAGTTGGAGCTGCACACTTTACGCTTTACGCAATTACGCTTTAATAACCTTTAACAAAATAAACGTCAGTTAGTTTAGAAATAAAACATTAACATAAAAGTAATATTAATTCTAATTTTGGGGAAATAAGTACTTAACCTCTTTTGTCCCTTTTGTAGAGGTTCTTCAATGAAATCTTCATCGGACGGAAAGTACAAGGGATCACGGTCATCATCGCAGTCATTTGTCATTTCCTCCAAACCCGGAGATTTACCAGTTGTAGTTGACACCGACTTTAGTCGCCGTGAACTAGAAAAATGTAAATGAAAAATAATTAAAAGCACATTTTCTACATCATACTTATATGCCAAATATCAAACCCGGCAAGTATTGTATTGTACCGTCGTTGTCGCTTAATTGTTCCACCGCTCGCGGATTCACCTCCAAAGCCAATTACCAACTTTTCCGGAGTATCAATCCCGTCAAAATTCTGAAAACCATAGGTTGACTCTTGCTCAAAATCCTCCAGTGCTGCTGGAGACTTAGAAATTCCTGACCACCTTGGGTTATCTTTGGTTCTACCTTGCGCACTTCTTGTGCATCCTTTCCGTCTAGGGGATTTTGGAAATTCTGAAATTACAAAAAAATCCACAAGTCAAAACTATTTAATATTTACGAAAACAACATAAGTAAAATCCTATTATCCATGACACATGATGAAGACTCACTCTCGTTGAAATAGTAGTGCCGAATAATCTCATGCGTATCAACCTTCTTTCCTCTAGCCATCCCCCCTCCCTTCGTTGACCTCCCTTGATGGGTCCGCCCGTCAACGTCAAAGCTCCTTTCCATTTTCATATCCACCTGCTTGCTCAGGTTCCTCATGTCCGCCTCCAATCTCAAAATTCGAAAGTGTACCCCAAGTCCATTTTTCACAGCTTCCGAACACTCCTCGCACACACGACACCAGGAACTGGGGGACTCTCCCTTTGTACGGATCATCAACTCCTCACACAGCCTTCTCGAACTCGAGCCAAGCAAGTTGCGGAGAAGGAAGACGGTAAACAGGTCCTTTCGAATAGTCTCACAGTGTTCTTCATGATATCCTCCAAGCCTTTCTACTCCCTCCACCAGATTGAACTCCAAGTCTGAATTACACACAGACAAACATATAAGACACCTCCTGGGTTCCTCCTCACCCTCCTCCTTCTCCTCTTCCACCTCCTCCTCCTCGGCTTCAGCTTTAATCCAGACATCCCCAGTTTCAAAGTCACTCAACAAATTCCGGAGCTCCATGATGACGATTTCGAAAACGTAGGTCAGAATTAATCGGAACAACAAACGAAACAATTGTAAACATAAACAAACTTGTTTTGTTGACAACTAATGAACAGATGATGTTCGCGACGACCGTGCATGTGGGGTAAGTTGAGCACAAAGGGCACATAATATATAACTTTATGTACCACCAACACCAACCACCAGCTCGTGAAGACAAAGACCAAGAAATAATAATATGACGGATGACTTTGATTTGATGACATTACATAAAAGTAAAAATCTATTTGCAAAATACAGATTTTCAATTGGCAAGTACCCATGATGTGGGAATTAATAATTTTTGCTAAATGGATTATCGATTTTTCATGACATTTAAACTTTTTACTACTATTATCAAATCAAATTTAAATAATTCCATTCTCATATGCATCCAGCACACACGCTGTGTACTCCTCCTTAAACAAGGGATTTTGGAAAAGGGAAAATCCTTCTTGGTCCTTTGAAACCTGTCGTTGGGGCTGGGGCTTCAACGCAGTTGGTAATACTCCCATGGCAATGATCAAGCCGTAAAGCTCAGATCTTCTGAGCCGCCTTTGGAGTGCTGGAAGCGTGAATCCTGGCAAGGGTTCCACCTTCAAGGTGTCGCAAATCTGGAGAAACGCGTCGTGGTAGACTTGGACTAATGTGGGCTTGTGGAGCCGTCTGGAGAATGCTCTCATGGAGCAGGAGAAGAAAAATGCCAAGTCCAGCGTTGGACAAACTTCTCGGCAAATTTGAAAGTCGACGAGGGCTACTTTTTCCGGCTTCGAAGGGATTTCTGGGTTATATTGGAATAGGAAGTTGTTTACCCCGCAATCTCCGTGGGTTCCGACAAGCCATGGATGACCTAGAACCGGATGCACAGATGCTATTTAGGGACTTCAATAAATTTTAAATTAGTTGAGTTAATTTGTACTTAACGTACTTTCAACAACATCTAAATTAGACTCCTGCTTAATTCTTAGGTAACTTTCCACACGACTTTCGTCAATGCCCTCCTCTGCAACGAAGCTATTCATAATCTCGTACTTTGAGTCAAGCACCTTGTCAAGGCCGAGATAGGCAGGGTGACTTTTTCCAATGGTGTCTCCCACGACCTCAAGTATCTCAGAATAATATTGGTGGCGGCGCTGGGATTTTTTCGGGGATGGTTTCGCAGGATGAAGGTGGTCTTTCAAGCAAGGATATTTCTTGGTCAACAAGGGTAACCCGTGTTTTAGCTTGTATGCCCAAGATAATGCGTGTAGCTTTGCGATTTCTTTCATAACCAGGATTCCATGGGGTAGATCAAGACCTTCCCTACGATCCTTCATTTTGCACCCATATTTGTCCCGTAAGTCTGTCATTAAAATGAAGCTCTCGTTGGACCACGGCTCAGTTTTGTATATTTCTAAAGTTAAATAGGGATTACATTTTCATTGTACATTGGACGGAATACGCAAATAACCCTTGAGTTTACGTTGTATTAACTGGAAGGCACTGCTGGAGCATTTCCTCCATGAAATGGGGCAATTGATAACACCAAATTGTCTCCTCCACTATCCCTTGCTAGCTTCTGAAGTTGTGGGAAAAACTCCTCGTACAGAAATAACTCCTTCTCGAACACTTTGACCACGTCTAGGTACGCCCGACTACTTGACTCAACGGGGTAGCACTTGATCAAGTACTGATTTGGAGTCTCGTCGTTTCCCTCAAAACTCACTTTTATTGTATAAATCAAGGAGAGCATATTGTCCCCCGGATTTGTTCCGATTTTCGCTGTGAAACATGCCACTTCTCGATTAAAAGTGAGATTCAGGAACTCCTTTGTTAGGGGAAAACTCAGTTCCGGAGGATTGGAATTATTATTGAGATCAAAAATCCCCATTTTTTGGCCGAGAAAATAGGAATCAACGGGAAACTGATAGATTTACTGAGACACAGTCAACAGCAGTGGCAAACTGATTGATTTTAGCAAATAATGTCTTTGCTTTAACCTTAAAGCGGAAAATGTGCGGCTGGAGTGAATATTATGACAAGGGATATTTAACGATACATAAGCAGGCCGATAAGACAAAAATTGATACATGGATATTTAAGTAATTAATAAACCCTTTCTCCTAATTGAGTTGTACTGCAAAATTGAACACATGCAGTATATCAGTAGCATATATCACGCATCTGCATCTATACATTGGATTCACCAAATTGTGACGGATTGGGTAGAAGGTTGTTCAAGGACACAAATATTTGCCACTTGAAGCGTATACAATGCAATGCAAACACTTATCTGCAACCCAGTAATCGACGATCCATGAATTTCTGTTAGTGTTTCATTGTAGCACTTTATTAACGTGGTATGGTAGGTGAGTCACTGGCTTATCCTGAAAGGTCGATAACTAACATTGTGTGATGTTAAAGTACTAGTGGGTATAGCTTCCATATATAATATAGTTAACTAGTGGAATGGTTGATTGATTTGGCATTTTCATCTACACGGCAGATTTCGTTGGTTATGTTATATACGCAATACGCATTAAATACTTCAATAAGTAACGATCGATAAATGAAAGGATTTGGTTTGCTCCGAAATGGGAAGTGTGTGTGAGAAGTTTGCAATCTAGCACGCTGCAGCTGTGCAGTACACACATATCATTAACCGGAATATTTGACATATATATGTTACACGTTACACTTGCATTGCATGTTTTATGAATCATCCTTTATCCATCTATAGCTTTACTTATACAATTTTAGTTTCTCAATTAATTACAGTAAATTTCAAAATATGGACCGCTGCGCACTATGGTAAAATGTATTAATGTCAGGCTTGACAGGTAGTAGATATTAGAAAGATAGAAGATTAGAAAGACAAGAACATTGTATTACAATTGTATTAATTAATATATGCATATATGCTATCATTCTGCAACCCGCGGAATATGCGTAGGGATATAAACAGAGATTAACTGCTGAGCTGTGCTGTGGTGACCCAGCAAGTTTCGAAAAAACGAGTAGCAAAGTTATTTATTTATTTTATTTTATTTATTAAATTCATCAAATCTGGAAATTATTACATGTTACGTTGGATATTTGAGCAGGTATTATAAAAATGGAAATTATTAAAAGATTTTTCGTCAGATGGAAATTGAGATGTTTTAGTTAATTACTCAAATTGAATGTATTCTTATAGTTAGAGCAATACACATTAAATGCAATCAACAATGTACAAATCTAATAAATCCGGTGTAGTTCATTCGAATCATTCACGGTCCAACTGCTGGAATCCTGGAAGTCAAAAAAAAAATCTATAAATAAACCAATTTTAAAAAACAATTTAAAAAATTGCGTATTGAACTCAATATCGTGAAGGTATGTTAATAACTACACCATTTAGAAAAAAAATTCCAATCAGGATTTCTAATACCTTCATCTGATGGATTAGACTCCGCTTAAGTTTGGTATCTTGATAGTGGAACATTCCCCTTGTTCGGAATCCCCGGACCGCTTGTTTCCACAAGTATGATCTTTTTCCATGCTTCCTCCCTCAAAATCGTTTCCCCACCATGCCGAAGTTTTTACATCGAAAGCAACGGGATTCCCACTGGGCTTAGCCTTGATCGTCCCAACAAGCCTCCCGTGAATGTCAACTTTGGCTCGAAATCGCAACGTTATTATTTCACCCTCCTTGGTAGCCGGTATCCCATCCACTTTAATTTCTGCAAGCTTTTTCCTGGGACTTACACCTTCAAAAATCGTTACGACGATGCACCCACTATGACCTTGGTCATTGGAAAGTATTACGCTGCTGCATTTCATGTTACTCGGAAGTTCCGTATTTGCTGGGAAGACAACAACGGAATTTGTGCTCCATGTAACCACGATTGGAGCTAGGGTCGATCTCTTGTTCCTTTCATTACGGGTTTTAGTCGTTCCTTGTTCCACAGAAGTGGTTGCGGTCCGAATATCTGAAATTGACCCAGCTACAAAAAGAGTGAATATGAAGCTCATTGTCAATTGAATGCGTCATAAGTTACAATCATGTGAATTAGAGTATAAAAGCGGGTCATCTACCTTTTTCCATCCAACGCCACACGTTCTCGTCAAATTTCCAAAACATTCTATCCAAATCTGCGTCCTCCAAAGGAAGACTTAGGTGCTTCCGGAATCGATTTTGGAAATCCTTTTTTAATGCTTCCGTAGCGACTTCTATTTTATACTGACACATATCCCTCCATTTGGTCCTAAGACGCTCAAACTCGTCAGTAATTTTTGCATCCCAGCCGCACCTTTCTTTCAGGAGTGGGTCAGAATACGCCAGCTCCAGTCCGTTGTCCTCCATGCACTTCTTTTCCACCTGACTCTGATATCTGCTGAGTTCCTCCCTTTTGTACGGATTGTCTTCAAAATACTTGCTCATCATGTCTTTATACTGCTCCACCCCCGCCTTTATTTTCCGGATGAGAATTTGTCTGTGCATATCGTTCCTCTGCAAAAGCGACGTCACCACCTCAGACATCTTGGGACGCAACTGGGTACACCACTCCTCAACTTGAGATGCCCCCTCAAAACTGGGAATTTCCTCGCAAATAAACTCCACCTCAATTTGTCCCATAAGCGCCTCCGAAACCTGTCGGATTTCTGATTCCTCGTAGAATTCCCCGTTCTCGAGAAAACACTTTTCCTCCAACTGTCGCCTGAACTTGTCAACTACATCGCATGTAACTGCTTTAAGAAAGTTCTTCCTCCGGCACTTATTCACTGTTTGAATCCACTTCTTTTCCATTTGAACTTGAACCTGGAGCACTTCCTCCAGCTGCTTTACATCCTCGAGTGATTTTTGCCCCGAGCAGCGTGTCCTTCTAGCTTTCACTGCTTTCTCGAACGCAATTTCAGCTTGTTGACTGACTTTCTTCAGATCTTCATCGGATAAGTAAGATATATCGTTGGAGCGGAAATGTTTTCGGAACACTGCTCGGAATTCTGCGATTGTCGAGTCAGCATTTCCAGATGATGTGGAGTGGGTTCGGAGGGGCGCAAACACGTCGCGATACATTTCTTTAAAGGCTGCAAGAATTCGTCTTCTTTCGTTTTCACTTTTTTCTGCGTCTCCATTGCTCGCCAGCAACACACCCTCAAGCTCATTATCCATTTTGTATGCGCTTAATTACAAGTGGTTACGTACGTATCGGGCAAGATAAAAATTGAAAAGGAATTACAGATAATCGTAATATGTATTTTTTGAGCTGGAAAAAGTCGCCCTCACTTGAGCCCTTCTCAAAACTAAACTGAATTATTGACTTAAAATCGTAGCTAAATGGCAGATTAAATGACACTGGTATTAGCGGATGTTTCAAAGTTTCAGAGAAACTTAATACTCCAGTCAAGTCTAACAATAAGTTTGAATGTGTGCAACAAACCAAATATTATGCTCGATATTTAATGCTCGCTAGCTCTACCATTTTTGGACACCCATTTTGGGACGGAAAATCCAAAATTCTACCGGATGTAAGAATAATATGGAAAAATGTAACAACATGCTGATTATGAAATATGATAATGGTTTGATTTTGGATATACGAAATGCAGGAACCGAGTTTTGAAAGAGCTCATTTGCATTGCGAAATATGAGTTGCAGTATGTATTAGTTGCATACGAATTTGTATTTTATTTTGTAAAAAATTTTATAAAAATAACAGGCCATAGTTATAAAATGACAGTCCACTAAGGTATTTATGCAAAACAGGAACTAACAGATATAACGAATTGTGCAATATACGGCTACATCCGCAAGCCTAATTAGCAATGATTTTCTTGTACGCATTTGGAAAATATTTCTTACCGAAAAATATATATAACAGTTTTATATTCACAAATTCAAAAACACTAAATTGTATGACAAGTGACAACCAATGCATGCAAATGACCAATTTGTACACCGTCATTTCCGATAAAGCTAATGTCTTTGTCGAACTGAATATTATATTTATAATACCATGACTTCATATTATGTGTAACTCGGTTGACTCAGGTTTTCTCCAGCAGATGCTTCCACTCTTTGAATACCTATTCCAAAGTCCTAAGCATAGCTAATAAAATCTCCAATAATCGTATCATTTGCAACACGCAAAATGTATGTTACTGAACCCCGAAAGAATTGAAAGTTGACAACGGGAGAGCATGTATCGTACCACCTAAGCAGCAATTCATACTGGAAATCAATCAACATGTTTTAATGATTGGCAATTGGCATTGCCTTGCCAAGTCAATACACTAGGAAATACATTAATTCACATTCTAAACGCTTTTCCTTTTGATTGTAAAATGCATTGTGTTGAACAGAAGGTTATGTTCCAAGAAGTTCCAGTGCGACAGAGAAAGTAAACAATATGTACATAATATTATGTAGAATTAAGGATATTAATTTATTCTGAAATCTGGTTTACTAAATGTAAATTTACAGTTACACTAATTTTTAATCTTGCACAGCTCCTATAAATCTTGTGAGTATTATTTGTCCAATTAGTCATAAACCGGGGGCGGGGGTGAGGTAATTGGGGAAATGGTAAAAAGACACGGACATTTACCTTCGCAATCCACGCTAAGTTGAGGTTGATTCTTTTGCTCACAATTTATTTCACACTCGTTCCCGTATGTTTTTCCATCTGAGCCACACACTGGCTTATAGATTGTGGGACAGATGCACAAGAGATCCTGCAGTGATATAGAGAAAAAATGTATGAGAAATTGTAAATTAAAAATGATGAAATAGACATACCTAGTTGAAAAACTATCACTTACAGGGTCAGCTTGAGGTGTAGCTTTAGCTCCAATCCATCCTGAAATGAATAGGACAGCAATGAGAACAAGCGATATTTTAGTCATAGTCATTCTGTATAGCCCGAAGAAACTTTTTATAAAAACGGAGATAGAATAATATTCTATATCTATCTGGCATTTAAATGAAACCTGGAGTTAATGATTGAGTGATGCAATAAAAAATTTCATTTATAGTAACTTTGTGTTTATTCAGATTGATCATCATGATTTGTCATAAATGCAAAGAACGCGTTAGTTACTGGATTACTAGGTTAAGCATATTATTGGCAAATAATAATTAATAATGAATTCCGCCCTTTCATTTCTATTTATTTAATACTCTCCAATTTATCGGGTACACAGTCACATACATCATAAAATGTGGGATCGCCGTACAGATTAGCTTGCATTAATCATCAAGGCTTAAAAAACATTATGCGATAAAGGGGATTCCGGGTTTTATGTGCACGTCATTTTTACTTTTACATATTTACATAAGAATATTTACATATTCTTTATATTCTTATAGTAAGTGATAATGAGACATTCCAAAATAACTGGGACAGTGATTGCTGGTGATGTTACCATTAATAATAATTCTAGTTTACAATACTTCTAAGCGTAAGTGTAAGTATATATAATACGTACCTTTCCTATATGCCATATTTTAAAAAAATCATACCTATATTTAAAACGAATTTTGTCTCCACAAGTACCTATATCACACTGCTGTACATGTAGTATGTATAATATATTTAATTTATGCTGGTGTAATTCGATGACACGGTTGCGTTGATCTCTGATCTAATTTTAAGCCTAAGGTAGATGACTATATAGGCACCTATATTATATTCATACGTAGGACCCTTTTTCATTTTTCACTAATGGTATGATGAAATATTATTTATAATGATTCGTACGTGTATCTATGGATAAGCAAACACCTTAAAGTAGTGCGAGTGAAATGCTACACATTCAGGGTTATTTCGCTAAGGATGATTCTGATAATTTTTTCCTCAAACGGTGGATCATAGCATTTTGGTTTACGCAGGATTGTCACTCTTTTTAGTGTCATTGTTGTCTTTGATCACAGTTACACACTTTGGTGGTCTGTCCTGTATCTTCTTCAGCATTTGCTTCCACTCTAAACCTACCCCCAATGCTCCAAGACCGTAGACGATCCAATTGTACAAGCCAAGAAACTATGAAAAAATCTCAAATATGTATATTTTCTCGGAGAATGAAACTTGTAATTAGAAAATGGCGAAAATGGAATATTTAATTACCGCTCCCAACTTGTTGTTGTAGGAGTAGTAGTAGGTCTTCTCAGCAAAATACACTATTGAAGAAACTAGGAGCATCACGGCAGCCACGACTGTGAAGAGTAGCTCCTAATTGCAAAATGTAGTTAATTAATTCACGAGTATATCATACAGTTGAATGACAGGGAGGTGCTTAGATTTTATAAAATTTAGCCGTATGTATATTACCACAAACAAGATGCAGCAGTAAGCCATGTCAGAGGTGTACTTCCTCAATCCCAAGAACTGGACCCAAATTAGAATCCAAGTCATCATGAAGCAGATACAAGTCACTACCATCAACATACTGCCGTCGTAGACCTGGGTGGCAATGAGGATGCCTACAATCTGTATTCATAATAAGAATCAAATGCGATTAAAAACTGATATAACCATCCTATGCCACCGGAGAGAATACAATTTTTATTCAAAAAAAGTGATTACAAATTGCATCAACTTGAAAGCTCCAGCAGTTGTCAGAAGGTACTTGACATTTAACTCTTTGGTACACAGATTATCCACCACTTGCATCCCTTTGAAGGACTCCCCCTCGTGGTTTACCCCCATTTTTGGGTCAGACAAGCACATTCACAGGTATTGGATAAATGAAAAATGCTAAAAACTTCCAAAACTATCACGTCCTTTTCTTTAGAGAACAGTGTGTTGAATAAAAACTCAGAGAATACAAGTGTGCGTGAATATATACCTCACTCACGGAAAAAACACTTGTAAACTGGTAAAACGTAATTTACTTCGTTTGTAACTACTTTTGCAAACATGGTTCCCTAGCGACTAAAGACAAGCCAAACTAAAACTGCAATTTCGACATGACATATATTTCTATCTCGATACACATAAAGGTGACTTTGAACATATATATGTAGTTGAATAAACTTCGTCATGCGTCATGCGAGGAGAGAAAATCATTATTATTTACATTCAATACAATTCGGGCATACTATTCAATACTAGTTTAGAATTCAGAGGATTTCTATTTCTTCAACTTCTTCAAAAGGGGAGAAACGATAATTATAATATGAAGTTTATGGATGTATGTAGTTTACAATAGGAATACTTTAAAGTATTAATTGCCACTACCACAATCTCTGCACGCAAAATATCACATCACATTGCTCACGATCGGAAATCCATAATCTTGCTCATTTTTTTGCCCAGCACTCCAATATCTATTATAAACTTGCATATCAGTCAGTTCTGTTTCTGTTCAAATAAAAACATAGAAAATCAATATAAAATGTATTGCTACAAATTCTGTCACGCCACGAATATTTGAGTTCACTTCACACCTACCTACACGATATACGATGATGCTTGATGCTTATACCTACATTTCTCATTATTGCTCTTATATTTTAGGTGCAATGCAATGGATAAATTTGAAACTGATATAATTAAATATTTGCAAACATTAACATAACAAGAATGCATTATTTATTACGAATAACAATTTGATAGTTTCAATTGGCTGAAACAAAATACAGTAAAATGTGTGAGGAAGATATATTGTGAGATATAGTTTCAGATACAAAAATTCTTATTAAGTTTATATTTTAGGTGCAATGCAATGGATAAATTTGAAACTGATATAATTAAATATTTGCAAACATTAACATAACAAGAATGCATATTATTTATTACGAATAACAATTTGATAGTTTCAATTGGCTGAAACAAAATACAGTAAAATGTGTGAGGAAGAATATTGTGAGATATAGTTTCAGATACAAAAATTCTTATTAAGTCATGTACCCACAACCCACCGACATAAATTTAGAAATGGCACGAAAATTTGCATGGAAAACAAACATATTACATTTTGATTTCTATATGTTTGGGAGTTGATCTTTCGATAGGGGAAATAGTAACCCGACAGGGGCATTCACCACCGCAATCAACGCTTAGATGAGGCTGATTCTTTTGTTCGCAATTTAACTCGCACTCGTTTCCGTAAGTCTTTCCATCTGAACCACAGACCGGGTCGTATTGTTCCGTACAGAAACAACCGGGCTCCTCAGGCTCCTGCATCAAGAAAGAAATAGATTATAGAGTTTCTTCAAGAAGTCACATTGAAATCATCAGAAAAATGTAAAATAAGCTGAGAGCTTACTTCATTGTGTGGTAGTTCTTCGACGGGGGGAACAGTATCCTTGCAGGGACATTCACCCTGACAATCCACGCTAAGATGAGGCTCATTCTTTTGTTCGCAATTTAGTGCGCACTCATTTCCGTATGTCTTTCCATCTGAGCCACAAACCGGGGCGTATTCTAATGTACAGATACAACCGGGCTCCTGGATCAGGGAAAAATGGATTGTAAAGTTTCGTCAAAAAATCGACTTGAGATCATGGCATAAATGTGAAATAAAAAGATGTGTACTTCTGTAACAGCAGCACAAGGACATTCGCCTTCGCAATCCACGCTAAGTTTGGGTGCATTCCGTTGGGCGCAATTTAACAAGCACAAGTTCCCGTATGTCTTTCCATCCGAGCCACAAACCGGGGCGAAGATTCTAGGACACGGGCAGCCAGCAGGAGTCTGTATTAGGTTAAGACAGAAATTATAAATATACTCTAAACTGCAAGGGGAAGTTGAAATATATATCAAATAGCTGCTAAAAGGAAAACTTACAGGTGTTGTTGGTGCCTCAGTTGTCGTTGTTTCGACTACGGGGGGTCGGCGACCTTCAACTTGAATCCACCCTGAAACAAGTAGTGTTCCGAAGAATAAGAGCGAAGTTGTAGCCATTTTAAAATAATTAACTGTCTGCTAGCTAAATTTCTGTAGCTTCCAAGTAATTCGAGAGATGCTAATGATGGTGATGATGAAACAAAATTTTGTATTTATAGGGCATTCATGTTTATCCAGATTACTCATGATTTGACGTAAATTAGCAAGTTAATGCTGATTTGCTGATGCTAATAAAGTTAATGGGTTAAACATGTAGGCAGACTGATAGTAATTTACGGTAAATTCCACTCTCATATTTTTCCAAAATTCTTATTTGTTCAATGCCAACAGGTGCTTGCTTGGCATTGAATGTTAGGTGGAGCAGCATTTGAGCTATCCAGCTTTTCAAGTAATTATGAAACCAATTTGTAAATCGTGTGGCTTGATTGAGTTGGCAATGATTTAACGCTCATTGAACTCGCAATTAATTTGATCATGGTTTTATAATACGTTGAAGCAAAACACTGGCTTAATGAGTTGTTAAAATGAAAATTGGTTGATTTTTTACGTATAAATATTTGATTTGAGATTATTGGGATCAAAGATAAGGAACACCTATAGCCATACTATCTTGCGGATTTTGCGTCGATGCTTGCGAATATAAAAATATGCGTACCGACCTGACTATGTGTAATGTGTACGGTAACGGCAACAGTAAGTTAAAAAGATACTTGCAAGAGTTGCAAGTTGCAAGGCCAGACCAGGCAAGGTAGCTAATGTGAAAGGAAGGTTGATTTTGACATATTGTGCACTAGCAAGTTATTTCTGCATATTTGTACCAATCAATACTCTAGTTTATTTACTGCAGTTAAAGTTGTCATGACAAACAAATAGTCGTTACAATCAACAATGCTCCCAACAATTGGGGATGTAGCTCAGATGGTAGAGCGCACGCTTAGCATGTGTGAGGTACGGGGATCGATACCCCGCATCTCCAAGATTAAATTTTGGGTCTTATCTACTAGGTCAATATTATGTTGACTTTGTATGGAAATTGTTTTGCAGCATTAGCGCGTTTTGTTGACTACCATTTTGGTGTAATCGCTGCGTTTCAGTTTTAGTCAACTTTTCCAATCTTCAAATAAATTAGTCTAGAAATGAAGATACTTTGTGCGAGATCACTCCATCCAACAGACCCAAGACCCAATGACTCACATCAAGATGGTGATTTTCATACATACAGGATCAAACAATGCATGTCCACTACATAGGTAAGCCGCAGCGTATTTCAATTTTCTCAATTGTTAATTAAGTTTCACACAAAAATAGGTAATGAACTGGAACTGACTATTGCATGGCCAACATGAAGTTAAGATTAGTACAGTAAATTACAAAATAAATTACAGCTGGCAATTCATGCTTCACTAATTTATCCAGAAAATCCTTGACACAATACCAGCAAGCTAATAATAACATTAAGAATCCCAGTTTTATCATCAGTATCAATATAACAATGTAGACTGCACACGGCACGTTTTTCCTGAAATGGGTGGCTGCAGGTGCTGTAATATCAGCACTAGCACAAGGCTAACTACAATTACAAGCAGATTGATGCAATAACTTCAACACGAATTGACTGCTGTGCTGTGTGGTCATTCAGAGATGCACGATTAAGATTCATATTTAGCCTGATATTCGCGATAACCAATGAATCTAACAAATTATGAAGGGGTGGATAGCATTCTTCAAATTCATGGAGATCTGTATCAAATTAATTATATTAGAACAATTACGTAGGGTGTTAATGTGAGCTCATGAATCATGAAGTTGAGTGAGACACACCTTTGTATCTAAATAAATAAAAGGCAAAGTCCAATTACGTTATTGAAATTCCTTTGTTTTCAAGCGTCCGTTGAGCTAACCCTCATCAAAAATGGTTTATCAGTTTCACCTTTTGAAAACTGACTATTGTAAATGAACATATGTAGATTGCCCGTATAAGGAAATATGTTGTGAACCGATACGTGGTGATCAAGAAAAATGCATTTGGAAATGACCAGAAAATATTTTATTTTGCATTTCGTAATGAATGAGGCATGGTTGGAATGGCATATGTTTGACTGGAGTGGAAATGGATGGTGGCTGAGCGAGCATTAAAACAATGTGTACTATGTACAGGAGGAATTTCAAGCTAGATCATACAATATGCAAAGTTTGTGCCAGTCGAGTCCAATCGTAGCGTAGTCTATTCATCATCACACTCATTCATGTATCACTGCAGTTGCAGAGTGAGCTAATGGACTACGGACGGACGCATAAGCATAAATGACATTT
>JAANSN010004127.1:0-16023 GCA_036850665.1 Dicranocentrus wangi | reverse complement strand
AGGTTCTCTAATAGATATCACACTCATTCAAAAATTGCAATTGGAGGAGTAATGCTAGTATACCTAATATATACAGGAAGTATAGTATTCTTTTCAAGTCACGAGATCGAAATGCCAAGGCACGACGCTTTCCAGGCAGAATCCTCCACCTCCACCTCTCTATTTCTAATTTCAAAACGTAAGTTTCAACACGCGACCACACCAGAATCAGTTGTTCAGTTGCAAAGGTGTGGTGTGAGCATCGCAATCATTCTGTGCGAGGATGATCAATATTTAACCGTGAGAAATAGAAGTGTAGGGACAGATCTTGCGAGAAAAAATAATTCGACAAAGAGTAGACTTTCTGTTGCGAAGGATTTCGCAAGGCAAATCAATCAAACCTTAGTTCTTCTCAAGTCCATTGCTATTTTAACATCTCTCGAGGTCTCAGGCAATGTCTCAGAATCCAAGTCGTCGTCAGCTCCATGCGTGCAAGTTCTTTTGCTGGCGGATAAGCCAACTCATTATCAAACAATTACGAACGAAATTAAAAGCAATTGGGCGGTGGAATTCCAACAAACTCTGGAAATCATCGATATTCCGGTTAGCTATCCGTCGGGTTCAGCCTGGATGAGAAAACTTTTCCGGCCATGCGCGTCTCTCAGACTATTTATTGCAGAATTACTGCCAAGTTATATTGACTCCGTAATTTATTTAGATACAGATGTAATCTTTTTTCAAAGTGTGCAGGCTTTGTGGAAAGAATTTTCCAGGTTTGACAAACCAGATGGGATGGATGGCACGAAGAAAATTGCCGCAATGGCCCCGTGCCTATTTCATTATGGAAGTGCTGCAAATTCCGTGCCGTATTATGGGAGTTCCGGGCTCAATGCTGGGATAATGCTGATGAACCTTACGAAAATGAGGATGACGGCATGGACAAATAGAATCCGAATGGTGACAACAATGTTTAAAGAAAAAATCAAACTTGCAGACCAAGTAAGCCAACCGTTTACGACAAATAGCAGCAGCAGCAGCGACCGTTTAGCAGATATATCTACTCACAATGAGTCCACATTTAAAAAGTGTCGGTTCGTAAGAAAATAAATTTCTTATTTTTGTAGGATATTCTCAACATTTACTTCCACTTCTTCCCGGAAGAGCTTCACAGGCTCAGTTGCGACTGGAACTTTCGACCTTTTCAGTGTCGTACTCGGGAGCTACTGCGAAGACGCCCAGCTGTCACATGGAATTTCTGTCCTGCACGGAAACGCGCTAAGTTTCACGCCTTACGGTTCAGAGCCAATGTTTCATTCAGTGTACCAAACATTTCTTAGAGTTCAGCTCAACAAAAGCTTTAATTTTAAACGCCTTGTGGATCAATTAGAAAGGGCTTTGTTACGAGCAGAAGAGAAGTCTCACTCAGACTGCAAAACTTTCGGGGGTCTAAATGTACTGATATTGAATAGATATTATGACATTATTGAAAGGGGATAAAAAGACACTGCTCTAAATAATACACGTCATTTTTTGTTATTAGGAGTGTATAAAATATAGCATAAACACATGAGCAATAAATACTCCATCAAAACACTTAATTTACATATTAGGATTAAAGGTTTAATGTTATATTTTCATTTTCCCCATCATAAACTGCAAGGCAGCCCACTCGGCTAAATCCTCAAGAGCGTCATCATTATAAATATCATCATCTATGTCAGGCATTGTCCCAGAGAATCCAGTACTGAACGAGTCGTCGTCATCGGACAAATAACTAAACCAGTCTTCCTCCTTGAAGCCCTTATCAGCCTTACTTTTATTACTGCCAGTGGTTTTAGGGGACGCCGGCTTCTTTTCCGTTTTTCGACTATAAACAAATGGGCTGTCAATGTCGTCGTCGTCATCATCATCATCATCGCCAATATCACTATCGAAATTGGGACTCGACCCAAAAGTGCTGTCAAACTTGCTAAACGAGAAAAAATTGGATTTGGGTAAAGACGATTTCCTGGACTTCTCATTTGCTTTTGAGCTGAATGAAGAGGATTTTGAGGTTGCAGACGACGAGCCAGTACCAGCAGTGCCAAAAGTGTAAAATACTGGACCACAGTTGATACTGTCGACTTCAAACTCCAGATCAAAGTCACCACTCAACGGATCTTTTCTCGGTTTGCTCGGATTTAGACAGTTATTTAAAAAGTTTGTATCTACACAAGCATACATTTCCAAGAGATTGTTCATGTATTCAATTACAGAAGATGGAATCTTTTGAGCACGAGTGCAAATCGGATTCAATACTTCCAAGGATTGAGATGCTATCCGGAATGATTGCGAGTGATCATACTCGCAGGCTCCTGGTGTAGTACTGTCTTCGTATACTTTCAAACTATTCACAGCCTGCTCCAAAATGTCCCGAAGGTTCCCCAGCCTCTTGACAGTTTCCGATGCCACTTGATTCCGTCCTGTGACACTAGTTGCCGGCAAAGGTAGCTCCTTTTTGTAGTCTTCAATTAGCAAAATGAGATTAGCGTAGAACGCATCAAACAACATTTCTCCACGCTGAGGAGACACCACTCCATGTCTCTTCCCTATAAACTCTAGCACTCCCACTTTGGTTTTAACCTTTCCTTTTGACTTTCCACCGCTTAAGCTCCCTTCATAAATCCCGTTTCCATACAAGTCTACTTTATTTTTAGCAACACGAATAAGACTTTCCCTCATAGGAGATCCGACTGGAAGGGCCACTGCGGATTTTAGCATTTCTGTTCCATAGCCGTGGAGGTCATTCCATGTCTTTAGGATTCTTAGTTTAGCTTTCCACACCATCCAATGCTGATCTGATACATTTGCAAGAAGTTTGCTTTGCAATTGGAGAAAGGTTTGGCCTTTATTTTCGTTACAGCATGTGTCGCACTCTTGCATTAAATTCTGGGCTATTTCCATGATTTTACTTTGAAGAACGGCATACTTCTCTGACCTTTTGCATCTGGGGTAAAAGTCCACAATGAATTATACGTTTCTTGTACATACATAGGTATACCTATGTGCTTATATAAAACTAAATGTAAATGTAATGTGCCCTACGTACTTGTCACACTCCCACTTTTTCGATTTTGCAAAAATGACAACTCCCAAATTCGCCTTTTCCGGGTTGGGAGGTTCCCTATTAGGTGAGATAATACCAGAGCATGTATTACATCCCCCGGGACCGGATAAAGGGAATAAGTCACATCTAATCCCTAACGTCTTGTCAAACCCACCCTGCCTACAAGCACATTCCGTGTCACAGCAGTAGAGTCCCTTGTTTTGAAAAAGTTTCTGGGCAAGAGTAGATTGGCTTCCATCAAAATTTGGCAAGTAATTCATGAACACTTTAGACCCTTCTTCAATAATATTGACAGCTTTCACAGTTAATTCCAAACTTTGATCTCCCTTCCGAAAAATCTGTTGTGCGTTTGGGGTACAAGCGTGCGCAATCCAGGACTGGCTCTCGTACAAAACTAGAAAACTTGAAAGATATCTTTAAGTGAGGATCATGAAACTAGGACATACCAGTCAATGCACTTTTTTTGGCGAAACTGCTTTGTACCTAGGATTATGAACGGAGACTTCACAAAATATAGCGACAATCTTCACAATATCAGGCAACTGAATGCTTTTCTCCTTGCAAATGTTTGTTAGATAGTGATTTGACAGGGTGTAATTATTCGCGAAATCTGGACCAAGCCAGCCGTCCATCTGTCCAAAGTTGTGCTTACAACAAGGCTCATACCTAGGGCTATTCCTTAGGGCTATTAAACTTTCCCAACGCCACGGACTCAGCGTTCGGAACATGATAATCCTGAGAATGGTCAAATCTTTAATAGTTGCATCACATCCGTTCATTGTCAGCTGGGGAAACTTTAGAGCACATTCTGACAAAAATGCGCATTCTTCCTTGGGATGCCCCTGGCCAGGATGGAATCGTTGGGAGTTTCCAGTTGGGTCGCTAATACAATTTTGACACAGGGGCAACTTGCATTTCGAACACCATGAGAGGGCAGAGTTCCCATTGCTGTCATTACTTTTAATTACTTGTAAGCAGGATCCGCACCACGTTGCTAATTTATTAACTTCCTTTTGAAATATGTTAGCTGTGACAAGGAGAGGTTTCTCAATCACGACAGTGTTCCCAGGATCGATTTGCTTTGTAGAAATCATAAACTGGAGCTCTGCCGCGGATGGGTGTGTACCGTCAACCTTTGTCTGGCTACATACTGGAGATGTTGTCGCTTTACTGTTGATTGTTGTGGTTGACAAAGTCTGTTTTGATACCCCAGGAGGTCTAAGGTGAAATGTGGAGGAGTATTGAGTAGGAATACTGAAAGGCCTACAGACCAGCTTATGGTTAGACCAGTCTGTTTGTTGGTGTTGTTTACAACAATAGAAAACTCGTTTACATCCGGCACAATGGCTTCGGCAGGTTTGTTTGCAGACCTCACATTCTCCACTTCTGATTATGGGTCGTTTCCCCGAAATGGTACCGGTGGTCGGTGTTGTAGACCGCGGGGAGGAATTTGGTCTGAGGATACCCTTTTTCAACGACGTTGGTACATTCGCCCGGGATCCCGGGGATGCTTTAGACTTTGCAAGTTTTGTTCTAGTGCTGTTTTTCGGAGATTCTTTGGCATTTTGGGATTGAGGAGATTTCTTAGGGATTCCGGCTGAAGGTCCAGTGTTGGATTTTTGGTATGGACTGGTCTTCTTGGACGTTCCTAATTTGGTACTTTGATAGGGTGGCCCACTGCTCCGTCCTGGAAAGCTCATCGTTGTTTCGTCAAAATGTGAAAATTGTATATATGTAGGTAAGTGGCACACTCCTATATTGATAAACCTTAACTTGGCACGTTTTTATGCTCATTTAGACTCGGTGGTTTGCTTGGGACGTTGGCTTTTTAACTCTACACAGAGCTCCAGTTTGAACCGCTAAGTTTCTTAGGTCAGCAATGACCTTGACGACATTTATCCACTTTGATCCGCACGATTTGACTAGCAAACAGCCAACGTGTATTTATGTCATGTAGCCCCTAAATGTAGTTTCATTCAGGTGTGTCTAACGAATGTGCGTGCGTACACATTTATTTGTTCGAATGTTTAATGAAATTGCAAAAGCTTTTCGCATTCTTTCATTCAAGTTTTTCATCATATATCTATTATTTAATAATAATTTTCGTATTCGTTTGCATTTCAGTACAAGATAAACCAATGACTAATAAAAACTTGTCCATAACATGATCCCGTCTCAGACTATTTTACAAACTGATCATGTTCATGTCATCGTATATCGACAATTATGTTAACGACTCGTTTAGATATAGTATAAATTCATATGTTGTAGTCACGCAGTCAAATACAAGTATTAATATTAATATTCAATCTCATCCATTATATTAAGAAGCTACACAACATCATCGTCTGCATTCATTGCGATTTCCTCCTACACAGACCTTTTATTGTGTACAATACGAGCTGACGACATGGACTTGATTAGCGATGTGATCGTTATTATTTCTTATTTCAATACCAGTTAACGACGGCCAACGTAAATTGATAAATATGTGCAGTAGATACCACATACTTTCAACAACAATTGCAACAGTTGCGTGTACACTCCTTTACAACTACAAAATCACGCTACCGTGATATCTTGTCATTATAAAATTTGTAAATCTGTAAATCTTCAAAGTGAACCCTTAAAGGTGGTTGGAATTGGGAGCACCCTGCTGCGGCGAATATAGGAAGCAAATAATGTAATATATTGCTGCTATTTATATTCATGCAAAACATTTGAGTGATTAAAATATTCCA
This sequence comes from Dicranocentrus wangi, assembly GCA_036850665.1. NCBI lineage: Eukaryota > Metazoa > Arthropoda > Collembola > Entomobryomorpha > Entomobryidae > Dicranocentrus > Dicranocentrus wangi. The sequence continues at coordinate 10,197 of JAANSN010004127.1, read as the reverse complement.
TACTTATTAGTCAGCCATACGGATAGATTTAACTGCGGTTGAAGTTCAACTAATCTTACTTGTATCAAATACTAATTGTAAGTTTTCGTCATATACAACACTAGTTATGTAATCACTTTTGACCAATTTCATGACCAGATAAGCTCTTGATAAAATACATAGGAATGATTTTGATGTACCTACAACACATCTACACATACTCTATTTGGAATTTCGGAAAACATACGTCAATGAAGGCATGCAACACAGTCAACAGTTGTGATAGAATATAACTGACTAACGCAAAAGCTGTATAGATAGATTTGTTCAATCGTTCAGGAAATCACGGTATAGCGTTGTGACCCGGGTATAGGTAGCTTAACAAACAATTGGGACAAAAATATTAAACTTTCTTAAAATCCTTACTTCTGACAGTTCTGACATATAGCTTTAGTTATATTACAATGTTTATGTAAGATCACTACATAATCTAAAATTATTTACAAATATGAACGTGAACAACCATCTCTGTTCGAAGTTTGTCGATAGGATTCAAACTAGTCTAAATAATATGGATTTTTCTATAATTTAACAAAAATTTAAGGTTATCACAGATAGTTGACACGATAATCCACCCTACAAGATACAATTCATTGAAACAGATTGCGAATATGTTATACATAATTAAAGCCAATTAGTTTTGAATACAGCTAATGCAAATGCAAAATCAAAAAATAACAATGCGTCTAACGATATGCACAAACACAACTGAAACTGACGTCCGACATCACGAAGATTATCGAAGATTTTTTCGTCTGTCTGTACTCCCATAACTCATCATATTCTCGTCAGATTTTGCTAACACGTTATATTGCTAACATGTTTGTAAGTGATATTTGTTTATTGCTAGTGCCCTAAACCTTGTTTCCTGTTCGAATCCGCACTTATTTATTTATCTGGACGATCTACAGTTTTATTCTGACTCTGATTAGTAATATTATACTAAAGAATACATTGATTTGGAATATATTGTATATAAAAGGACAGCAATTGACAGCAAACTACCTAATTGTAAATTCCGAAAGCAAGAACAAGAAGGTGTACTCACTTCCGCATGGCAGTACTCACAACAGTGCACTTCACAAAAATACTTTGCCTCGCCTGTTTGCCTAGATTCCTAATGCTCAAGTAAGCGACAAACACTCGCAATTACAGCTATCTATAATTATCTGATGTAGAAAAAATATTCATGTACTACTGATTTTTAATGAAATTTCTAAATTTCTTCATCGAAATAATGTATTTTTTGCGTTAAAGGCCGATAAATGCATAAATGGACATGTTTACATCCCCGACCTACGTTAATGATTCAATGTATATAATATAATATAGAAATCAAAACGGGTTAGGTGTACTTCTCTCAACGTAGCTAAAATTCAAATTAGCTGAATCTATTTTAAGTAATAGAATTCACGACTTAACGAATTCGATTTTCAGTCAGATCAACATTTAAAATGTAGGATAGTCACTTGTTGTGCTATTTATATAAAGTTCCAGTGCATTAATCCACTTCCATTGGTATATTATTAAGCTCAATACAAGCAAGATATAATTCCAACGGTGAGTTCGTCCTTTGAATTATAATGTTGCTTTTATTGATGCGGTCGCGTTTGAAAGTTTCTTTTTCTCTTCGTTGTCAGTCACAAGAAGTTCTTGAATGTATGCTTTAGTGGTAACTAGAGCGCTAGTTGCATCTTGAATGCTGAGTGAAACGTCTCGGTTAAATCCTTCGTAAACCTGGAAAACCTTTAGAGCTTCTTGAAGGGTTTTCATGCACTGCATTAATTCACCGATGTACTCTCGTCGTTTAATTAATCTTAATCCATAATGTTTTGCTGACAATGCCAATTCAACGAAGTGCTGGTTCATCAGAATCCAACCTGGTAAAAATCAAGTCGTCATTGCTTTAATGTCATGTACTGAAGTCAAGTTTCACTCTCTATAAATAATCTTGAACTACGACGAGAATGAGAATTTAAACATGTTGATTACCTCGTTCATAACAAATTCCAGGACGAACGACGCGAAAATGCCGTTCGAGAGCCTCACAGCATTTGTTTAACAACCTGTACTCGTCAAGAACATTCTCAGGGTATGTTTGTTGAGGTCCAGGAAGTCTTGTGGCAACAAGGGTTGCTCTAAGCTGAGTGGCCATAAAACTATACGCTTGAAGAATAATACTATGTCCAGGATTTAAATCGTGATCCTCCCTTTTCAATATGAAATGATTGAGCGCATTAACAATTTCGTGTTTTGGCTTTTCAAGGATCGCTTGTAACTCTGCACGACATTCTTCTGTGATCTTCGAAACCATACAGTAGGAGAATTCTTCTAAGCACATGTTACATTCCCACACGGAATCCTTCCATTTATCAGGTTCATCTGCACAAATCAGGCCGTGTCTGCAACGCGGACATTTAATATCTGCCGACCGATCTTGAAGACTACTTGGTTCACGACATCTTTTACAGGTACAATTGTCAATACTCAGGACATTACGAAGAAGCATACGTCTTAGCGGATAGTACATAAATGGAGTAGGACTGAAGTCTATTGTAATCACTTCTCTTTTACAAATCGGAACTGCTGCTTTCGTAACAAGTTTCATATTACGAGTCAATCCGTTACTTTCTTCCACATAGTGAAAAGTATTCGGAATGCAGTCATGAGCGAACAAAATTTGAGTTGCATAAAGAAATTTGTAGCTGCAAAAGAGAAATCATAAAAACAAACGATATTTGTTGGTTACACTAACTGTTCTACTACTGAATAGTATAGATATACTTACGGGGACTTCAGGGACGGTCTGAAAGACAAGGCAGTGATGATAGCATGCACATTCCCGATGAGATCATCATGGTAGCCAGTCATTTTGGCACTGATCGGGACAAGCTCCCTGTAGTTGTTAATAAATCTCCGGAATTTGGGCGATTCTTTATATGCCTCCACCCTGAGATTTTGTTTCATCTGTAGGAACCTCTCCCATTGTGCGTAGTTGCTGTTTTCTAACTTTAGAGCTCGGAGAATTTCGACATCCATATACATGGTGTGATAGCAGCCTATTGCATCGTCATTCTACAAAAGGATTAAAACATAATGTGGTATGTGGTAATGCACATGAATAATAAACACAGTTTGTACATTAAATGTTGATACGAATTTGTTTTATAGCGTACCCATCCCCCTTGAGCTGCGATTGCTTGGCACTCACCAACTGCATGATCCAATTGCATTTGGCATTTGTAAGAGCACAACGGTAAGAAACATTTGTTACATTTGTATCTCGGAGGGCCAATAAATTCTACAGATTTTAAGCATCCAAAACACGCTGGCTTCACGGCATTACAGCACAACGAGTCTTTGTATTCTTTAGAAATGTAACCGCTAACACATGGCAAACTCATGACATTCATAAAATCATTGTCCGGATCAGCTACAGGGAAGACAAGTATTGGACGTTCAGAAAATACTTCTTGTCCAGCAGGAATATTTCTGGCAGCCACAGCAATTGATACGTCATCTCCAAATCGCCTTTCCATTCGGTATGGAGTACACTCATTTTTATGTCTTTTCCAGTCGATTTTCTGGTGATCTTCGCCACAGTAAAATGCTAGCTTGCATTGACTACATTTTTTGGTCGCTGGTTTGGAACAGTCTTTGACTTCACATAAATGAATAACCCCATCCCATATAGTAGAACATGACGCCAAAGCCGGGTACCGGTGGCTCCCACTCGCTGTGGTAGAACTACTAGCATTATTTTCAGATTCTGATGAAGCAACTGAGCTAGAGGCTTGGGGTTTAGACTGATAGAAATCTACAGGATGACTGAGAGACCAACTTCCTGCGCGTTCGTCTTCATCGTCTTCATTTTCTAGATCTAACCCAAGAATGGAAGTTTCATCGGAAGGGGCGGAGGCACTGCCGGGACCTCCACCACTAGCAATCAGGTCCCCATCATAGTCGAAACTGTAATCATCGTAACACGATGAACCCGGATTGGGATAGGATGAAGGCTGGTATTGTGGATCATTTTCGTTAAGAAGCGGTGGTCCATCAACCAAATTGGGCACTAGTACAATATTGTTCCCGTCATACTGAAATGCCGAGTTTCTGATACGTTCCAATCTCGCCAGTTTTTCTGCATCTTGTCTACTTAACTCAGACTTGAGGTGACTGTGAATTGTGCTTGGAAGACCTGTATCTCCTCCATTTAGGTTCAAAACATCCAATTCCCGACCATCCTCAGAGTCATAAGCAATGTGGGCACCACTGTTTTTCTTTGGCTTGCCCTTCCTCTTATTTCTCTTTGTTGTCGAATTACTATCTTCTACTTTGTTTGCATTAGTGTCTCTCGCTTTAATTTCGGATAGATCTGGAGGTGGGATCTTTTCATAGCCATGATCACTAAGGTTTAAAACCTTTACAAACTTTGGGGCAAGAAAATCGTCCACTATACCCGGCACTGACGCGAGTGATGACGAGCTATTCGCAAGTTTAGAGGATGTATCTGGAATAAACCCAGCTTGTGACGATATCTTTCCGTTCTTCAGTGAAATAGTAGAGCTTTCTGCAGGCTTCTCGGTACCACTAAGCTGTGAAGCGCCGTCCGTGTTGGAGTCTATTGTAACACAACTAGTGGTGACCTTGTTTCTTGATTTTGACTTTTTGGTCATGACTTCATTAGTATATTCTAAATTGTTCTGTGAACTAGAAACTAACAATGTTCTCAACTTGTTTCATTTTGCTTTTCTTGCAAATTGATCACTTCAATCTCAACTGTACGTTCCGCAGTTAGTTGCGCTGAGTAGTTTCATAAAGTGGCTTCTTGTCGTCTATTTTCTCTCCTATAAGTGACATATTATATTGAATATTTATGGTTAAAATTTTCAGGGACGAACGGATTATGGGGTTAAAATCATATGATATTTTAACATTTTTACAATTAGACATAACATAAACACTGAACACGGACCTCTGAAATCTGTTTAATTGCAGACTGCACTAGCTCCGAATTTCATCTTATCCAACTAGCACAGCTTAACGGGATCTGGTGGAAAACGCAATTTAATGGCATATTATTCACAAAGTTAACCACCTGCCTTCTTTTAATTGATTAATTAATAATATCATTAATCATTGTCATAATATGTCCAATATTTGTCTGTCCACGAAATACCGGTAGGAGTAGGAGTCGTCCTTCGTTCGGCACGCTAAGGATATCCACATCCACTCTCGCCATCGTATTACCTGTTATCCATCAATTAATTCACTAAATCTCCACCTACTCCACCCCCGGTACGGTGTACAAAACAGGTTGGCAATATACATCACATCATATACTAGCACCAATCACCAAATGTTAATTGTCACCCTGTCCAGCAATAGTCGTCCAGTTATAAATAAAAAAATTTAAACTAACCTGGTGGACAGCTTTGACAACAAAAAGGTTGTTTATTTAGAAAATATCCGATAATCAGTCCCCACTCGGATGAAACTTCACAATCAACTTGTGTATTATATTATGTGTACTAGGTACTTATGTGCGGGATGGATGTTCAGATTTATTCCGGCTGATGATGATGATGTGTTATCATAACTTCACACAGTTCGGCCCGGGCTACACACATTATTTGCACATTCCAGCACACAAAATTCGGATGAAACTTCACAATCAACTTGTGTATTATATTATGTGTACTAGGTACTTATGTGTGGGATGGATGTTCAGATTTATTCCGGCTGATGATGATGATGTGTTATCATAACTTCACACAGTTCGGCCCGGGCTACACACATTCCATATTTGCTCATTCCAGCACACAAAATTGACAGGATAATATATTCGTCCCGACCCGTTTATTGACGACGTAGAGATCCAAAAGTTTATTATTTATACGATGCCTTTGATCTTCACCTCACCCATCAAAATCTGGACAACGTTTTTCCAAAATAAAATGCTCGAGAAATGGGAAAAAATATGTGTTTAGAGTTTAGTAGATACATATATATTGTACCATTGTACTATTGTCACATTGTACCACACTCCCTAGAACCTTTTTACAAAAAAATAGTGCATGCACACAGTGTGTAAAGTAAAAGTATATGGTATTTTGTATATTATGTAGTAAAAGTACCTCACAGTAAGTCGTAAGACATGGTTATTATGTGTGTGTGGTACTGTGTGGACTACTGTGGAGTGTATATATGCAGGTTGCAAAGTTGTAATATACTCTGTATGTGCAAAAAGTGGCATAAGAACATGCATGGGTAACAAATATCACAGCGAGTGATCCAGATACAGAACATAATCAGACATTTTCAACATTAGTACATTTACTGGCGTACGTATTTCGTTTTGTTGTTGTTATCGTGTATCCATATCCATACCACTATTCCGCTGTTATCGTTGTATTCTTCTTGAGGATAGGATATATCGTATTTATATAGTTTTTCTGTACATGCATTTTGCTCAGTCAGAAAGGAGCTGGATATTTTTAGCTAAAAGTGGAAGTAAAGTATTGGGTGAGCAGTTGTACACATGAAGTTGAAGAAGAAAAAAAGTTGTGTTCTGCTCTTTCTTTCGTTCCCAGAGCTCAATAGTGATGTGGTGGGATACACTTTTATGAGCATGAGGTGAGTTTAAACTAGGTATATATATTACAGCATGAAACTGTAGAGAATAAGATGAACATACCTCGCCTCGCTCACTCCCAAAACCCAATCCCAAGTCACAATGTGACTGCATGAGTCTGCATTGTGAAAGCTTGAAGAAATAGGAGTGATATAAGATTTATAAAAAAATGAGAGCCCGTAAAAAATGCGAAGGTGGCAGATGCAGATCTGTGGTGTACCGGACTGGACAAGGACATGAAAAAAGCAACTTGTTTCCTTTCCTGATGAATGATGATATTGATGATGCCGGAATCCTTCAGATTCTAGGTTGAAATGAGACGCGTGTGTAAATCGCATTATTTAGGGGTAACGGGAAGGCAACAAAGGCAATATCTGCAATTTCAAAAGTATCGTGTTGAACTGTAGGCCATAGGAATATATGTAGATCGCATCATTTATGATAAAGTGCCTAAACCATGACTTCAAAGTTAAAGAAACACATACCATGCCCCATTTATCATGTATGAAGTGGAGAAAACCATATACCATGAAATGCTAATGTTAAATTATGAATAGCATTCTGAAGAAAATTGGCACACAGCCAAAAAGATTTAATTTCTAAGAATGAAACGTGGCATCATCAAGTTCCTTCGTAGACGACTAAATTAAACCTCCATCCAGCCAAAAGTTACTCTTGCTAAAAATATTCAAGCTGCGCTTAATAACTCAACTTAAACGTAAACTAGTTCATTTGTTTTTTTAATTTAACATAACTAATTTGAAAACTTAATTTACTCGCCATGAATTCCTACACATTTATGACTCTAATTGGAATAATTATTTTAATGGTTGGAGTACTTGGACAAGACGATGGTAAGCTTAAAAATAAAACCAATAGATTTTTGGGTTTGATTAACATAATCGTCTGGCTTTCCTCTTAGATTATGGAGGAGGAGATTCTAAAGAAGAGGCGACCAGGCAAAAATCAGACGATGATCAATCGGCTGCAAGGAAACTTCAAGATGAAATGGAGAAGTCGCATGCAAACGACCCTAAAGATCGTTAGCAATCGGATATCATAAAATGATCTTTTAGAGGAAAAACATGAACAGGTGGAACTGATTATTTTTGTCTTTTTAACAGCACTTCAATTAGCAAGCAGAACGTTGGAACGGGCATTTGAGAGGTTTAACAGTGGTACTTCCGAGGTTTCCGTTTTCAAACTTTTGACAACACTAAACAAAGCAGCTGGAGAGCCGAGGCAACTACTCATCCGCATATTTGAGCTTATGGACAAAAACATGGACGGGAAAATCTCCAGCGAGGGTATTTACGTCGTATCTGCTTTTTGTTTTCTGACGCAATATCAATTTTCGCGACTCCCGAGTATTTGTAATATGTATATTCATTTTTATTGCTATTTTCAGAATTCACCAGTTTGTATATGGCCCCCGTAGCATACCCAGACAAAGCTCTGGAGCTCATGTTCAAACTTCATGATTTTGATAAAAACGGATACATCTCGCAATGGGAATACATGAGGGTATACTTTGTACACATTGACACAAAGCTAGCCAAGATAAAATTTTACTATTATAATTTCATATTACGTTCAGCACGCTCTCACTATTGATGGCATCAACCAAAACATCCAAGACAAATGGATCGAGGCAGGACAAAAAGTGAAACAAATGGATGTAAACGGTGATGGATTGGTTGACCTGACAGAATTCACTTTGTACATGGTCTGGCAAGTGAATGTAGGGATTCACGCACAAAGGAAGAAGGATGCATAGATAACTTATGACGTGACTAATTGACAAACATACGATGTAAGCAACAAAGAGAATAAATAAAAGCATGAAATGGCTATGTTTAATTGCAATACAACAAATGCAAAATGCAATAATGTATGCAGTTAATTTTTACTCGTGTATCTATTTTGCGTTTGATCACCTTGCATGGGAATTTTGTTGGTGTATTACAGCACGGACTTACGACATATGAGCTAGTTTAAGACGGGATATATCCAGGGTATACGTATGCATCGAACCTCGTTTTTAAAATTGTTGTTTAATGTTTTAAGACCATTACCCAAAACTTCAAAACTCCATCAGATAGATTAGGTACTCCATCCACAAGATAAAACCCCTTTATGTTAACATAAACTTCCACAGTGGGAGGGAGGATATGTTGTCGTTTTATAACAAAATACGCCAATACTCTTCAGTCTCACATTTTTTCATGTCTGCATACCTAGGTACTTTACAGCGGGTTTGAAGTACAAAGTACGAATCGTTCAATTCAGTAATTTTTATGATGGTGTGTGATGACTATTGGTTGACGCAATTACAATATTTATAATATTATAATATTGCCACAGCACAAACAATGCTTGAATGAAGTCCTTCTTCCTACGATCGAACTTAATTTTCATTATTGTTAGAGTACATCATGGATCCACCTGTTCCATTTTGTTGTGTAATAGACATACGTACACCTATATACTCTCATATCCCCCACCCCCGAGCTTGACTATTAATTTTTTCACCTGCATTTTCCCATGCAGTATTCAACATTCTATTGAGTCAAACTGCGTTCTAATATCTCCAACAATTTAATTGTTTTATAATAGCACAATACATATTATGGCTTCCCATTTTTTGTTGAAGCAAATAAAGAAATCAATCCACGAAGGACATTACTTTCCACTTGCGATTGCGTTACATGCGGGTAAAAGTTATTACGGTGAAAGTCAGATAAAATGCGCAAAAGACTCAGTGGATGTGGGTTGATGACACCACCTCGAAGTGGCATGGAATACACTTACGAGTTACGACATATCACTTCTTAAGCTGGACTTTTACATGTGTACAACAGCCTACACCTGCTGTACTTCTTACTTGCTGACGATCGTTTTCCCACCTCGTGAAGGTGGGGGTTAAATCTCCAATCCCATTGCTGTGTTCTCATAAAATATCTCCATATTCCTAACAAAACGCTGAGTTCATTTACTTGGCGATATGAAAAGATATAAAAAGGGAAGCACTGTAAGAAAAAAGAGTTACTTAACCTGGAGAAGTCGCAAGGGCTTTACTGACAGTGGAGAATTTGTACTTTTGCGATTTCTTTACAAAGCACACAACAGGTTTTGAAACCAAGTGAAAAGGTATTGAAATTGTCAACAAGAAAACAATTCCTGTGATTATGATAGGCGTAAGCAGACAAGGTAAGTTTTTATATTTCATATTAAGTTACAAAATATATTTTGGCATATCTGAAGTCTCCATCTGTTTATATATTAATTAATATATTATCGACACATATAGGGAACCCATTTCCGTTAAACTTACCCGTTCTTCTAATATTCGTCAGTTCAATTCTTCTCATTGATTTATCAAATGGACAACCAAATTACTACTACAAACCAAGTGTAAGCCCTAACATTAACAAATTTTTTTCGCATATTATATTCGTCAACCCTGAACAAATATTAAATATTGGAAGCAAAGATTTGTAATGTTTCTTGGTATTTGTTCATGC